>CAEGAF010049644.1:0-15366 GCA_903067075.1 Micropoecilia bifurca
AATTTTGGTTTTTGCTATTTTTATAAAACTATATTAAAACCGCTTCCCCTTTTTTTTTTTTTTTTTTTTTTTTTTTTTTTTTTTTTTTTACATTTCTCCAAAACACAATGTTTTAAGTTAAATAGATTTTCTTTGTGGGCTGCATTAAAGGGAGGCTTAAGGTTTAAGTTTTTCATCACAAAAACATCCTTGCAACGTTGCGTACACTTTTGAGAACCACGGTTGTATTTCTTTTCTCTTCCGTATTGCAGCAGCTCCTGATTACATTTTATTAAAATTTCTTTTTAAAAATTACATCTTTACTTTTTTTCGATGCAAACTAGCTCCATTTAGCTACAACCATCAGCTAGCTACTCGTTCTATGACAGTTTTACTTTCTCAGATTTCAATAGGTTGTGTAGAGGGCCTTGACAAAGAGACCTGCTTTCTTCCCTCCAGGTTTTCTTGTTTTTCTGAACCTACCACTCACACAGAGCCCAGCCTGTACTGTATCCTTGATGGGATGTTCTTTTCTGCCCAGCAGGCTGGCTGGAGCAAGATGGGAGGCCTGTAAATTTTTTATTCGACTCTGTATACTTTCTCTATGTAGTGCCCTGAGACTTGGATGTCTTCTGTTGTGAAGGGAAGACTGTCAGCAACCTGGAACGAAGTTGTGTATTGCATTTGAATGTAGTTCTCATGTTGTCATTAGCATGGAAAAAAATCCAATGTCTATATTAAATATCTTTGTTTGTTATCTTTGTTAATCACAGTAGTTGTGGGATGTGGGTATTTCTAATGCAGCACCCTTTTTACAAAATACAGCTCTCATCTTTCATATCTGCACTTTAGTTCAAAAAGCCCTGGTTAAGATGTTCTTTATTAAATTAAATCAAATAAAAGCATGTTTTAACAACAACATGGTGGCTTTTGAAGGTAATTTACTAGAAACAAATTATTAAACAGATTTTTTTAGGAGTACTTCTTAAGCCTAGTGCATATGCAAAAGGATTTGTGTTCACTCTACAGATGTCCAGGAATGAGAAAGAAGAAATGAGAAGAAATGTTTCTTGTTTTAGTTAAATAAAATGTTCTTGGATGTTCTAACAGCTCTAATATTTACTTGGGATGCCCAGAACAGGCTGGAGAGTCATTGATGAGTAGTGGACAGATGGATGTAGCTGTGGATGCAGATGAGTTTGTTTTCTAAATGAAATGAAAACGTTGCTTTTATCTGAAAAGAGAACCTTTGACCACTGAGCACCCACATTCACATTGCTGCAGCATCTTTCTCTTCTCTCTCTACTTTTCATGAATCTGTTTGAATCACGCCTCCTGTGAACAGCCAGCTCTCTGGCAGTGACCTTCTGTGGCTCTCTATTCTCGCTAAGGGTGCTGTTGACTTCCTGCTGGGTCATGGTGAAGTCAACCGTCTTCATCATGCTTTCTTCATTATTAAAAGCCCTGTTTACTGGTCTCATGCAATATTCAGATATTTTGTGGAACCAAATTTTGGGTTTTTGTGACCCGCAATATTGAAAGTTCACAAAAATAAACACTCAAAATATGTCTCACTATGACTCAGTAGCATTTGGATTTAATTGCATTATTAAATCAACTTTTCTATGATTTCATGATATATTGAGTTGCACTCACGTCCTTTCATTTTATTGAACAAACACCTTGACCAACCACCAGTCAGCCCTCACTACACCTTCAAAACCTGTTAAAATTGATTCCTTAAATTAATTTGGCTCTTACTTGTACTTGCCCCTTTGTTACTAACCCTTCCAAACTTCTGAATTGTTTACTTATATTCATGATTAATGAAGCTGTGACATGATGAGTGCAGTGGTTTGCGAGGCTTATTATGGCCCGATTTTAGCAAACATAGTCATAAACTGATTTATTTGAACCAGCTGCGTAGGGAACCCTGAGACGTGCTGACGTTCACATTTTCCCACTGGAAAACAATGGAGAGCTGAACCTGTAAGAGAGAGAATCCTAAAAAAAAGTTCAGAAAATTAAATTGTATCATTTTTAAATATCCCATTTGAGTGTCCTTGTGTAAAATTAGTTGATCACTTTCCTACTCTCAACAATCCTGACTTTCAGATTTGGTAGATCATCGTTAAGAAGCCCTGTTAACCGCCACACATTAATTGTCTTAATTGCACTTGTTTGAACTCACTACCCCATGAAAGACACATATATCCGCAAATATTAGACTGCAGCTTATCCACAATGGACAAACTAAAGATTTGTGTAAAATCTTTTGTTAATTACCTGAGGGAAGCTCACAGTCCCAACATCATCATAGATTAACATTCTGCCACAAATACAAAGGTCTATTGTCTGGATGACTTAGAGGAAGCATGTGAGAAGATCGTGTGGTCATACGAGGGTAAAAGAGAACTTTCTGGTGTAAACTCCGTTCGGCATGTTTGGAAAAAGAAGGAGTGTAAGAACAAACTCAAAAATATTTCTTCACAACAACCACTTCCCCTTAGCAGGAGCACTGAAGATGGGTCATGGCTGAGTCTTCCAGCAGGGCAATCATCCAGGAAACAACCTGGGGAAGTGGCTCCATAAGAGGCATTTCAAGGTCTTGCCGTGGCCTAACGAGTCTCCAAACCTAAACCCAACACAAATATTTGGAGTGACCTGAAAGATGAAATTAAATTAAATCTTTACTTATTTCTGAACAAGTATAATGTCAAAAAATATTAAAAGAATTAAAAAGAAAACATAGATCTATCTGTCTAGACAATTTGTGATACAACTTCAAGTTGGAGCTGTGACCTCAGTTCGAGGACATTTAAATGATGAATTATTCACCTGAATCAATTTGTCTCAACTCGTCTGAACTTAGTTTAGAAAATAAGCTCTTGTTAAGAACAAATTCTGACCGTGTGAAACTTTTCATCAAGCTGGTGTTCTGTCCAGGCTGCAGTCCCTTCAGCGGTATAGTTCACCCTGTCAGCAAACAAAAAAAAGAGTTCAGGAATGGTTCAATGAACATAGTGGGGTTTGTACCTCAAAGGGTCAGAGCAGTGCTTGGTAACAAAATGTGGAGTAACACTCTTTTAATGAGGCTGCTTTATGTGATTGGTGTAAGGATTGCATCATAAGTGATGCACATACCTCACATTTAGTAATGGCAACATACCTATAAGCCTGATTTGAATACTAGGCCTAAAAAACAACAAGTATGCAAACCTAATACAGTATTACAATTTTGTATGTAAATGATAATCACTTGTCATCTCTTATATGTCCATAAAGTGTAAAAAAAAATTGATTCAGTGAGCAAAATTTTGAAATCAGCTGATGAATCATAATACAATAAAAAGCCAAACATTCTTTCATCAGTTATTTAACATCTCCAGGACTCCCCAGGCTTTCCAGCAACAATTAACAATCGCTTGATGGAACCAGGCATGAGCACCAACCAGGAACATTTTATTACGTCCCATCCACAGAGCAGACAGAGAGGGCATTAATCACAATAAAGTTGCACTTCAAAAATACACACAAACACATTTGCACTAATGCATAATGGCTGATTAAATCAAATATAACTGTCTCAGTCACTTCCTCTGTGGACCTCACCCTCTTGATACAGCGTCATATATCATAACTTTATTGGCTACTAGTTCTAAATACTGGATAGATTTTTTAGTAGCTACCTAATTACTTATGAAACTGGGACAAAGGGTGTGTGCAAAGTCATCAACTCTAGAGGAAAGCTCTCATGTACATATATATTTTTTTCATTCTGACAATTTCCTATTCCTTTTGTATGCGCTCTCCTTAAAATGATAAAAGAGAGACTGTTTTGCAGACAGGTGTAAATATGCATAAGTTTTGTTTGTCAAGCAGTATTAAAGCATATTTTACATGGCGAATGTATGCCGCCTTCATAATGAATGGCAATTTTACATAATGACACAATTTCATGTTTAATGCACTGGAGACGGTTTGTCTTTACCCTCACAGAGGAACTGGGTGTTTTCTTCTTTCAAACAACTTACTTAGTAAACTCAGTCAACAATACGGTGGCGGCAGTATTCACTGAAACCCGCTGTAATTATACGGGCACACTGCTGACTTTAGAGAAAATGATGAGAAATGAGATCCTGATGAAGACCTTGCCTCGAGCGGCTCAGTGGATTTATGTCCTTTTTCTGGTCCCTCAGTTGTTGAGGTGGGGGGAGATGAGAGAGGCGGGGAAAAAAAAGAGTTTAGATGAGTGGGGGAGAAAAAGGACAGACATACTCAATTATAATAAGGAGTTGTCAAAGCAAATAACTAGGCCCTATATCAACCATGCAGAAGCTTTGGGAGATCTGCCAACAGACACTGAACAAAGCTCTGCCCCACTGGAACTTCCCTACAAGTTTTAGACTGTAAACTGTGCCTTGACTGCTGCACCAGGTTGGCTTGGACACATTTACTTTATGTAGTTATTGTCTTCGAAAAACAGAGACATGAACTTTAATTTCTTATCTTAAGGCTTAAAGAGCTTATTTATGCTATTCTTTTAACAAAAGCTTTATCGAGTACTAAATAGTTTAAAACCCGGTTGGCAACCACTCATCATTTGATATTGCAGAAAAGAAAATCTTGATTTTTTGATATTGCTGGGTTTAGTTTTTGAAGGAATGGCTGAATTTCACAACCTGTTCAGGGATGTTCCCCGCCTCTCGTCCAATGACTGCTGGATGAAGGCACCAAACATCTCACAGCATGATTAAATGGACCTCGTTGCAGCAAGGTAACAGTGTTACCCACCGTGGCTCCAATCAATCCTGTTTTGAAATCGTGACACCCATTTTCACTGCATAACTGTTCAATCTTTTCATGATAAACCATCCTATTATGTTATGTAAATTAACTGATAATTTCATCCTTATTAACACTGATATAATTGACTCCGTTTATAATTGGGTGTTGAAATGTTGTACTTCAACCATTATTTTCCCTTGTTATATTTGTCCCATTTTTCAGGTGAGGTTTTGCTCATAACTAATCAATTGTTTTTGTTTAAATGTACATAATCACTTTCCTGACTTGTACAAAAGCTTTTGTAACTGCAAGTGTAAGACAGACAATAATTCAATATGCCCTAGTTTCTATTTATTCAGTCATTATTACCATTTGCAGTCAAATTTACCAATTATGTCGCTCTCGTGATAGATAGATAGAAAATCCTATTTGAAAAAAACAATAGTGTCTTTCCTGTTTTTGATCAGAATTATTTGGTTTATTCACTGAATTCCTGGTTAAGTCTTAGATTACAGTAATGCCATGAATCTGAAGCCATGGTAGAAGTATTGCTGGTTATATTCAGCCTGTCTTTTCCACCAAGAACAAATTGTCTGTGATGTAATGAATGATAGTGAGCCCAGAACAAGTGCTGCAGGCAACTAATACTGTGATGCTTTCATCTTTGAAGTCAGAACTTCAGTCCTAATTAAACTGTCCTCCAGTTCAAAGTGCAAAAACAGTGGGATCTGCTAATTTGGATCTTATGTGACCACTAGCAACACTGGCTAAACCTATTTGCAAGCAGTACAGTCATTGTGTATAATCAAACATAGACAACAATAGTCCAAGGCAATTGAAAAACTATGTTCACAAAAGGAATATTTAATATTTATTGAGGTAAAAATCAAATCAACACCTTGATGAGAAAACCTTTGACTTAATTTGGATTTCTGACTTTCAGAGATCTTTCACTTCCATTTTTCAATTTAAAACTACAAAATTACACATCTTAATCAGGGTATCTGTTATTTAAAAGCACTATAGTCAAACCCTGAAAATGAAAGTAAATTATACATATACTTTTGTTTGTCAAGTTCTATTGTGCTAAAGTTCAAAATTAATTATGGTCCTTAAAACAACATGTTTCTGGAGGTGGAACCTGTTACAAAAGTTTTTTAATGGCTTGGAGGCATGTATAAAATAAATCTTTAAGTGTTCTATAATACCTAGAGGATAATAGGTTTTTGATTTGCAAGTCAGTAGGAAACTTTAAGGCTGAATTGCATGAACCATAAAATGAAATACTACGCAAAGTGCTTTTCAGGTGGCACATACCGAGTTTTGCTTGCTTTTCTTTTGTTGTCCTCTTTCTTGAGAAAACCTAAATCATTTTGCCTCCTATGAAGCCCAGTATGGCACATTTTTGTGCCACTGGAAAAGTGCATCTTGAAAGGCTGAAAAAAAAAAATCTTCACTGAACTGGACTTCCTGTGATTATTGGACTTCTCTCTAATTTCGGGAGCCCAGGGTGATGTTGACATTGATCTTATGAACCTTGAAGTGTGTGAAGACTTCTACCCAAGAAGCGTGGTTTCTTTGATGGATAAAACTTAGGGCTTCTCTTGCAGCTGGGAAAACTCAGAAATGCAACCTATATATATATATTTATGAAGAAACCAGATGTTTTCTTGGATTTTTTTTTTTTTTCAAACATCCATACAGTTGCAAGGTAAACATTTCTGGATAATAATGTAAGAATTTAAATCCAATCTCTGTATAGATATTAAAAGAATGACACATACTGCATCCATTCAGGTAACTGACTCCAAAGATCACAGCAGGATTGACACTGCATAGCCAGGATATTTTCTGTACCTTAAACCGACCTCTTGAGTCTGAGATTTAATCTTCAGACTCTCCTCTTTCTTTGCCAGCTTCAGCTAAACAGGTGAATTTTATATTCAGTTTAAATAAGCTCGTTTCGTGACCTTTGAGGCTGTTCTCTAAAAGCACACAGCAGGTGTAATAGAGTCTCTTAAATAATAATAAATAATAATAATAATAAATCATTTCCATGAAGCTTCGCAATCTTAAATTATTTTATTAAAATTGTTCATAAGTGAGGTTCAGAACATAATGTTCTTAAAGGTAGACTTCTGAAAATCCCATAAAAGTTGAAGAGTAACACTCATCAGATCATTTATGATAAAAAGAAAAATATTTTTTGATAAAGTTGCACATCAGCGAACCTTTTTTTAATTGGCTAATGTCAGACTTTCTTTAACTCAATGGTTTCATTTTTCCTTGTAAAAACATCAAACGCAATCTAGAGTTTTCTTTTAGCGCACACATTTGTGCTACTTCATGGTAAACTATTATGTAAATCCCACATAAACATAATTGAAGTTCAAGTGGATGAATGCCTTAGCAAAGCATTTGCAAAAACGCTGCAATAATGTGATAATATAGTCAATTCAAGATAGACAGGAGAGTAAAGCTGGATGACATGTTTATTTGTGAAAGGTCACAGAGAAAAATGAACAAGCACTTACAATCTTCTAAACAATATCTATGCTAATGTTTGTCACTTCCTTTTTAAAATCTGAGCATGATTCTGCAGATAAAATCACTCCTGTTGGCCGTCTGTCCCTATCTGAAATGGCTTCTTTCGCAGGTTTAGAGTTGCAGTAATCTTATCAGTGAATTTCTTGTTGTTGTTTGCAGAGCATATTATATAGAAACTGCAGCATGATTTGAGCTCCCATGTTGCCTATAAGGATTTGAAGTATCTGTAGCACTTCCAGGGTATGTGCTTTGCACTGTTGGTGTCCCTCTGCTTTACTGACCTCTATTATGTTTTCGGGGGGAATTACTGTATTAAATGTTACGTTTTTAGCGTGTGCCGAGGCTTCGTGCTCCATCTTGCTATAAATTAGGATGCTTTGACAGCCCTGAAAAGCCTGCGCACTGTTAAAAGGGAAGTCTATTATTTATGATGTTTAATTCTACAGTGATAAAGTAGAGGTTAATAAACCACATGGTCTTATCACTGCAACCTCAGGTATTTTTCTCCTCAGAAAACACTGGGAGCTGCAAAAGGCACCGTGTGTGTACCATCTATCATGACAAACAAATTAAAATATAACCTTTTCGATTACACTGCCGGTGCTAGTGTTAGCCCCGCTGGCCCAATTGCAAACCTTGCATGTGCTGGAGATATATCATCATAAAGGGTATTTTTATGTTTAGAAGTTGCTTTGCACTGTGCTCTGAAAATGTTTTATGACACGGCATGTGACTTGTGTTTTTCACAAATGGCTGAAACGGCTCTTTGGAACAACATGCAGGATCCCAAGTGAACCCACTGGCCCCGTGGCTTTTGGCAAACCCATTACTATTACGTCTGATTGCTGACGCTGTAGCTTCCCACCACATACCACCCAGACGGTTCTATGGCGGTTTAGCAAACAATGAATACAATTTTGTTTGGTCAAATGGTTTTAATAAACATTTAAAGTGACAATATTTGTTCACGTTTTATACGACTTCTACCTAAATGATTCAACTTAAGATAATATGACTGAACATAAACGGACAGCCTGCCTTATATCCTGACATTTCTCTTACGATTTTTAATCTAGATTCCTACTTCAAGAAGAGAAAGTTAGCAGATTATAATATCGCTTTAATGCAATTTCTTCCTGTAAATACATTTTAAAAGAAAAATTCACACAGTTACTTTAATGATTGTGTTTTAATACAATACAATAAATATATATTTTGTGATATTTGAGATATTTTTACCCATAAAATCTCAGTGAAATATTATAGTTTTTTTTCTGTCTAGCTAAAATTTCATTTCGGAGGGAAGCAACACTTTCTCACATTTCTTGACATCCAAGTAGAAGGAAGAGTTGTCTGAGAAGTCAGAGTAACTTCATTGTCAGCCATATCTGTCCGCCAACCCACAGGGTCTCCATGGTAACCGATGATGGGTCATGGTAGTCTCTACCACTTGCACGACTGCTTTTGGTGTAAACCTAGAGATCTGTCACAGCCCCATAATTCAGGTTCTGCATCAGACCCAACCCCGTGTCATGGTGGTATGTTAGCTGTCAGACCAGGAGTATCCGCAGCTGGTTTCACGAATGTTGCTATGAAACTGGACAAAAGAAAAACAGGGAAATCCACTATTTATTAGAGTCCATTCTATTGTTGTATTTACAACTGTAAATAATCTATCCTGCTGTTCCAGACAGGAGCAGTAGAAAGTGAAGGTTACAGTGTGTCTACCTATTTATGAAGGGTCCGATGTGAGCTAAAGCCCTGTCAACAAATGTTCAATCGTCTCTAAGGCAATCGTCTCCGCACACCCTCACTCAGTCAGTTCACCCTTTTCCAGTCTCTGACATCACAATAAGATACAATTGTATTATTTCACTGCAAGGATGCCACTCCATTGACTAATAATAATACTTTGGTTGTTAACTTTACATTCAGCAATGATGTTTATGTTTAAGAAAAATTGGTTCAGTCCAGAAACCGACTGATATACGTCAACACTTTGTTGTATTTTGAAATGTGTTGGTTTTCTGGAAGTTGCAGGTCTTGATGCTTGAAATATAATTCTTAGATGGTATTCCAATATTATTTGACATTTCCTTTAGCAAAAACACTATGAAAATAATTTTCTCTGCATCAAAAATAAATAAATAAATAAATAAAACAGAATCAATGAACAATATTGCTATGAACTGAATCCACCTTTGTTTGTTTATGGTTATCTTGATTATACAGGGATGAAAATTGTTAATACAAATTATTTTACAGGTTTCAGTTTTATGCAGATTATGAAAGCAAAAAAAATCCATTTCTGTTGAATACTTAATGATCTTCAAATTCAGTTCAAGTCCCCACAGCATCTAATACATGTCCTCTTCAAATTAATGCTGAACTTATTTACATTTGTTTATTTACATGCAAATTATTATTTGTGTTTTAATCAGTAACATGCACAATCTCCCAGCATACATTCTTTCTGTGCACAGACACACACCGGAGCGCAGCCTGTCTTATGTGATTGATTCTGCTGGGTCACCCTCTGCATGTTTTTTTTGTTTCTTGTTATCCATTTATTGCCTTTTGCACTGTTGATGTTTTTTCTTTCTTTTACCTCAGTGCTTTCACCTGGTCCAGAATAATGACTGCGCACGCAGGACTGATGTGTCCACATGCATGGTGGCTCCGGTGACGGAGTTGACAGAGCAGCTGAATTGAAATTCACTTTTTTGACTGCTTTCTATCAGCACCTCTGTTTTTTGTTTTTTTTGCTTTACTTCTTTTTTTTTTTTCCTGGACTGCTTATCGCATAAACCAAAAGGACAGTAAAATGCTAACTAAGATTTTCTACATACAGCACCATTTGAAGCTCAAATCGGTTGTGCTACGAAAACACAGTTGAAAAACTTGTGGCAAACTACAAACAAGACCCTAACCCTTACTTTCAAGAGTTCCATAAACATCCAATTTTTGGAGTGCATAACTAAAGACCTGCCATTTCTCTCCACAGTTTCTCTAGAAGTATGGCTTGTCATAGTTGCATTGATCCAGTTTTAGCTGATGTCTTGAATAGCGGTCTGAAAGGTGTTCAAAAGCCAGGATGTAACCTGACCTTTCTGATTTAATAAGATTGCATAAAAGAGAATCTTTTCAGATTTGTATTTGTTTAAAAAAAAAAAAAAAGAAGAAAATGAAAAACAGTTTCTGTTTTCTTTCCCACTGTATAATTATTCTCTTCTGTAAGTCTATCACATAAAATCCAACAAATGCATTCTTATAGTGGTAAAAACAAATTGTGAAAAGGTTCAAAGATGGGATTTTTTTCAAGGCATTGTATTAAGAGTCTTTATAAAATGTATCAACAGCTCAAACAAAAGTAGCCAAAATCCCGAGTGCAACTTTCAAAATATACTTTTTAAACGTCTATACAACTGGCTCATTTGAAAATAAAAGATTTAGGAAAATACTAAGTATTCACCAAGTTTAAATAAAGTTTTATAGTGGCTCTGCATTGGACACATATAATCAATCAATCAATCAATCAAATGTTATTTGTATAGCACCTTTCAGCAGCAAGGCATTTTGACATGTTTTACATAATAAAAGCACAAAAATACAAAGTCATAGAACACACAGTCAGCATTACATTTTGCACATCACATTATTGAATAATGTTTCATGATTAGGGTTCAAATGCAACTCTAAATCTTTGGAAGTTTGTGGTGCATAGAAGCTGAATGCTGCTTCTAAGGATCTTGCTGAGACATTAGTTGTCTAAACCTGGAAATGTTCTTCAGGCGATAGAAGGCCGACTTTGTAACTGCCTTCATGTGACTCTGAATGTTCAGGTCAGAGTCCATCACTACTCCCAGGTTTCAGGCCTGATCGCTAGTTTTTAACACTTTGACTAAGACATATAACCTTATTGACTCTCATATAACTTTATTGGTTCTCTACATTCTGCAAAATCAAAACTCTAAGAACTGTGTTCCAAAATCCTATGTTAAGAAATATCTGCAAAATTCTGCTAGACCTATCACAATGAAACATGGGGGATTCATTCAGATCATTGCAGGTGTATTTCCTTTGCTATCTAAGTACACATTATTCCAGGTGTTGCACAGTTAGAAGGATTAATTCCACATGAGCAAAGCTTAATTACTCTTTCCATGAGCTTTTTCATTAGCTGCCCATCACAATGATATTTTCATTTAAATGTTATCAGTACTTTGTGAGTGCAAAAAAAGACCTTTCTGAGCTTTCCTGTCCAGCACTGATAATCTCTCAGATCATCAGTGCTGGACAGGAAGATCTAAGTGCATATTTAAGAGGACATTCACTCAGAAAGAGTGGTGTGATATATTCTGTGGATGTGCTGTTTGTTGTATGTTTTTACTTACAGTAGAAAGATGATGAGAAGCCGTTGTCAGGTGTGTATGTGGCATGCCTGTCCTGAGTATAAAAGGTGTAATGTTCAGCCTGAGGCAGCTCAAAATGGTTGCTGCATTTGGCACCTGGGACCCCTGTCCCTCAGCAGGAATTGGCGTGGAGCCGGCAGCTTCTGTAAGAGCCAGGTGTTGTTTTATTTATCTGAGAG
Organism: Micropoecilia bifurca; assembly: GCA_903067075.1. NCBI lineage: Eukaryota > Metazoa > Chordata > Actinopteri > Cyprinodontiformes > Poeciliidae > Micropoecilia > Micropoecilia bifurca. The sequence goes on from CAEGAF010049644.1 coordinate 11,906, forward strand.
CACAAGTGACCTTTCTAGAAGAATGCAGCAGAGATCTGCCTCAGAGGCTTGTCTGTGCCCCCCCTCCTCTGTCGCACACCTAGCTGTGAAGGATAAGATTGAGAGGCATAAGCCAAGTTTCTCTCCAGAATGTCACAAAGCAAAGGCAGGACAGATTTTTAGTTTGTGGTAAACCATGGGGGCTGTTTGGTTGCTTAAGAACTGAATTAGAAGTAAAGAAGTGTCCTTCAGCTTATCAGAAGAAAGTTTGTTTCAGGCTTGAAATACAGCTAAGTTTAAAATGTGATATTTGAAAACGATGAGAAGCCTAAGTGCAGGTCGACCAATTCAACAAGAAATCTTACTTTCATTAAAGTAAGAGGTTGCTCCAATAATTTCCAAAAAAAGGGGACAGTCTGTTAAACTAATTCCTTAGGCAAAAATACTTACCAATTAGGTCCAATCAAAACCACAATATAGCCCATAACTCTCATTACAACATCCACTGTAGTTTTAATAGTTGTAAGCATCAATATGTGGCGCATTAAAAAATAAGTCTTGAATTTGTTATTTTTTGCAACACAAGACTTGCGTTTAATTTTGGGGGATTGTTATGTAACAAGACTCCCAAGTTATGGAAAGTTCTCTTTGCTAATGTTATGTAATCTTTGAAAAAGATGCTCAAACCTCTAGCTTTTTGGACACAAATAATTATATGGCGTCTGTATGTCTGGGATTGTTTTCCTGCTGCAAGGTGAATTTCCATCACTACACTATTAGGAATGTTTTTTTTTGTCATACATGCACTCTTTTGTTGTACAAAAAATCTCTAGTTGCCAGATTCTTAAAAATATTGCTTGTATTTATTTTAGGGGTAGTGAATTTAAGAAGGATGGACAACAACGACGAGGACAACTAAAGCTTCCATCGCTCCAAACAGGCCAGGCCGGGACTTTGTTTTGATGCACCCACCATGCTGACAATCATATGGAAAGTCAGACTGAAACCATAAAAGCAATACTTGGTGAGGCTTCAAAAACATCTACTGTGGTGTTACAGGCCAGACGCAGAAATTAAAGGGTAGCAAAGTTTTATGGTTTTGCCCTTCACTCATTAGGTTCTTTTGGCCTTTAGTTGTTGATGTGGCTTGCAATGCAGAAAAACATGGGTCCAATGGACTTAAAGGATATGGATTCTTATAATCTCACAAACCACTCATATATGCAAAGTTTGGCAGAAAACAGAAGACAGTGGGTGGTGCTCAATGAAGAGCCATTAGGAATCAGTAAGAACCGGCTTTAATAAGGTAGCCCAGTCAAAAGACTGACTCAATGAAAGCAGCTGGAAGACGTATCACTTTTTGACGTTTGGAAACATATTGTTCTTATTTTCAAGGATTTTCAGTGTCTGCTGTATTTTTATTCTTTGCCAGAAAAGCCTTAGCCTTGCAAAATTAAAAAAAAATTGCAATAGATAGCCAGTCACAATACAGTGTTGGTTTTCCCCACTATGAAAATATAACACTACCAGATATTGTGGCGTTATATTGTTACAGTTTGATCAGTTCATGAATATAACATCATGCAGAAAATATTCAGATTTGTTTCACTTTTATTAGAGAGCTCATAAAATGCCAACACTGATACAACAAACAAAGATGGCATCTTCTGTGTATTATTTATTAACTCCCAAACAAAACTAGTCACGCCTGCCTGGATTCACTCTAGTTATAATCCACCTCCCACTGTATTATAACAGCAAGATATTAGAGTAGACCCATGGTTTCTATGGCAACACGTGGCACTCAGCAGCCCAGCTGTTATTAACCATAGGCAAATATACACATATATAGGACCGATTTAAGAACATTGCAATCAATGCTGTATGCTTTGCTGCATTTCAAATGCTCTTTAGTAGAGATTATTAAAATGATGACAACAATAACAGGATCATATGATCAGAACACTGATTGCTAGAAAATCTCAGTACTTTAAAATGATGATACAAAACACAGCCACAGCTAAAAAGTGTGTGGGGGGGAAACAAGATTTACCATTTAATAGCAGCAAAACAGTTGCATCTGACACTTATATCCTTGAAAACATAATGTGGAATCTAATTAGTTTGGTTCATATGCCAAAGACAAAATTAAGACGTTTTATATGATTTATGTTAGCAACAGTTATCTCACATTTTTGATCTACTGTTGAAGGTCTACTTTTCATCAGACCTAGTGAGCGAACTGTCACTTCACTCTCTTCAGTTGGGTATAGAGCACTTTTTGATCATGGTGCAATATCATGTAACAAGGCAGGGAGCACATGGCTGTACTTTCTTCCAACACTGAGTGAACCATTGACAGCTTTTGTCACTTTGTATTTGTTATGGTCTGGTCATTGTCAGCTGCAGGCCAGGTCTAAAAAAAAACTAACATTTTGTGTTTTTTTATGTGTTGCTTCATTTTGTCTTATTTGAGAACACAGAAGAAAGAGTGAACCAAATTGCCATAAGATCTCTGCTTTGAATTATTTTTTTTCAAAATAGGAAATCCATCTTTTATATACTACATCCAGTTACTTACAAAAAATGCAACTGTTACAATAAAGACTTATACAAATGATATTTATTTTCATAACTTGGCTGTAAACATCTTTTATACAGGCAAGCCTATGTTTAATTTCTCAATCTGTTTATAGGTTGAAATATAGACACATCTTTACAAATTATGTATGCTTTTATAATTAGACCAAAGTCCAAAACCACAATGACAAAAAAATATGCTCTGAATACAACATTTCAAAGAGGCTCAAAGATCAGCAATCCTCTTTGTGGTCAGTTATTAACTCTCAAATATATTGGAGGCTTAGAAATTATTTTCAATAAAAGTTTTTCTTGCCCATTTGAACTTGATTTGCCCAGGAGGTGCACATTAATTTTCGTACCACTTAGATTCTTTACTATTTAGGTCTTTACTTGGACAAGACATGGTACAAGTTACCAGATATTGATTTTGTTTCCCTTTTAAGTCTGAGTCTTTGCTCCAGTTCTCTGACAGTCCAATTTTTTTTATTAAGAATTTTAAATCATTAAGCATTCGTCATTAATTGAATTGTGATCGACTTCCAAAACCCTGAATTAAATATTCCCAGATTTTGCCACAATTGTGAATGTTGAGTGTGCATCAGAAAGTGTTTTCCGATATGGCAAAAGTGTTCAAACTCAATCTTAATAGACATATCTTTAGATATTCTACTGTAAAGTATGGCTGATTAAAGTAATGCATTAAAATGTTGATTTCATTTGGCCTTTTCTTTGTCAGTCATTTTACTATACACTGTAAAAAAACGGCCTCATTTTACGGTAAAAAACTGGCAGCTGTGGTTGCCAGAATTTTACCGTCTTTATACGGTAAAATTCTGGCAACCAAAACTGCCAGTTTTTTACCGTGTTTTCAAAATACGGTAAAATACTGGCAACCAAAA
>CAEGAF010049658.1:0-16078 GCA_903067075.1 Micropoecilia bifurca
ATAGGGTGAGAAGCTCGGTCATCCGGGAGGGACTCAAAGTAGAGCCGCTGTTCCTCCACGTCGAGAGGAGCCAGTTGAGGCTCGGGCATCTGGCCAGGATGCCTCCTGGACGCCTCCCTGGAGGAGGCGTCGGGGAAGACCCAGGACACGCTGGAGGGACTATGTCTCTCGCCTGGCCCCCGGAGGAGCTGGAAGAAGTGGCTGGGGAAAGGGAAGTCTGGGCCTCCCTTCTGAAGCTGCTGCCCCCGCGACCCGACTCCGGATAAGCGGAAGAAAATGCATGGATGGATGGATGGATGGATGGATAATTTAGTTTTCATTTAAGATATCTTGAATTATGGAGTCATTAGAGATATTTAATTAGAATTATGACTAGTCAAAAACCAAAATCAAGATATCTTGAATTTATTTTATGACTAGTCATAATTTAATTGTAGATATCTGAAATGCGTATTTCAGATAGTCAGTAATTCATCTTAGATATCTTGAATTGAAGTCTCCTTACAAGTCAATAGAAATCTGACGTCATTTCGACTAGTCCTATCTTAAATCGATAAAACATCTAGTCACAAAACTATTTGATATATTTGGAATATAACAGCAGTAAAAACTAATTTATGTTAAAACGGCTTGCCATAAACGTAGAGGACTGTGGAAAATTATACAAGTTTCATGTGTGTGTGGTCAACAATGGGGGCAGATTTGTTGGAATAGTTTTTCTTTCTCTCCCTTTAGCAAATAAAATAAAATTAAATTAAAATAATTAATTTAAAAAAAAATTTTATTAGTTCTGAAACAATAAAACTTGACAATAGAGCAAAGCAGGAGAAATCTCTATTTAGTCTTTTTGTCTGCTTCACAGTTGGCTCTGTTTGTACTTCCGCCAAAGTCGGCCACTTTAGCCACTACTACTTGAGCCACGCGAGACAATAGACACATTTCAGCATCAAATTAAGAAAACATCTAGCAGTTTGCTTGGTCTCTTCCTCCTCTCTTTCCTCTGAGTTCTTCATTAAACTTAATGAAGCGCTCAGGGAGACTCTGGAGCGTTGAGCTACACTGTTGGGGTTTCAAAGACAACGCTCTATAGCCTGCTCTCTGTCATCAAAAAGAGCTGGCTGTTATTTAAAAGCCACTGCTTTTGTCTTAAAGAAAAGAACCAGTCAGCATCACTGCAGGTTCTTAAAAGTTCTAATCGATTCTAATCCTGCAGGTTCTTTATTGTCATCGGGATTTACTGCAGTCCTGCAGCTCAGAGTCAGTGTCCCCCCCTTTGGGCAGAGATTTGCTGAAGGACCATATCAAAATGATTTACATTACGTTGCTGACATATTGACAGCATTTTACAACAACTCAAACGGGCTTCAGTTTAGATTGATCTTTTTCAACTTTGCTATGTGGATCTCTGTGTGGATTGCAAGTGGATTATTTTTGGCTCATGTTTTCCTTTGTTGCAAGAAGAAAAGAAAAAACTTCCACGATTCGCATAAATTACAAAAGTCTATTTGATTTAAAGGGTGAACATTCTGTCCTGCGACAGACTGGCGACCTGTCCAGGGTGAACCCTGCCTCTCGCCCGGAACGTCAGCTGGAGATAGGCACCAGCAACTCCCGACCCCACCAAGGGACAAGGGTGCAAGAAAATGGATGGATGGATGGATGGACATTCTGTCCCTGTAAAGTCAGAATCACTTTTGCCCCGACGAATTCCAGGGTGGCTCCTTCCTTTCACTTTATTAGTAGACATGCTCCAATCATTCCATGTTTAATAAGCTGATGCTCTGCGAAGGAATCAGAGTTTTGTTAAAAATTAATCATTCACTCCAGGAAGTTGCGATATGAATCATTAATCGATGCGAATTCACTCATCATACGCATATTTCTAATTTTCACCAGTTATCGCGACTGTTCCGAAAATCTGACCAATGACCTAATGTTTTTTAGTTCATATTTTATTAGCTTACTTGAGTCAAATTTGTTGCAGTTTGTAATTTTGCTTTGTTTGTTTTATCAAAATAGTTCTCTATTGTAAACGAGAGAAAACTTGTCTGAATAAAGTTTAAAAAAAAGTCCTTCTCTGACCAATCAGTGCGTCTCGGCTGAATTCTGACCAATCCCTTTGTCCCAGCTTCAAAAGTAACTTCCCGTTTCACCATTTCTCTTGAAAGCCAAACCTGGGACTTGAAAGCATATGTGAAACGATAACATTTGCTTTTATTTTTAGATTTTTTTTTTATTTTTGCAAAAATTATTGTGAGAATTTCCGTAGAATTTACTGCCACTGTTTAAGAAGCTCATAAAAGCTTGACGGAACAATATGGAATTCTTTTGCATTTTGAAAAGTCTTTAGGACATTATTTACTGTTGTTGTTGTTATTGTTGTTATTATTATTATTATTATTATTATTATTATTATTATTATTATTATTATTATTATTATTATTATTATTAAGGGTGATATTTCAAGAATTTACTTGAAAATGTTATTTGCACTTTATATAATAACTCTATCTTTTTGCAAAAGTTATGTGGAGCAGTTTCAACTTTTTTGCATAATCAAAAGCTTTGAAACTTTGACCGCATCTTTTTGAAAGAGGTGATAACAAGCAGATTTCATTAAAAAAATGTTGAGCAGGTTTCAAAAAAAATATCACAAACTGCTTTTTTTGCATTTTTAATTTAAGGAATTTTGTGGTGTCACCAGTAATTTAAATTATAAATCTTTGCTGCAAAAACGTTTGGACACCAGTAACCTGAAGCCTAAAACCAGATGTTGACAGATGCTCTTTATCTCATCTGAGTTAGTTACTAACAAGATCAGAGTTGGTTTAAGCACAAGGCTAAACTTGTTTCTCCATAATTTTGGCTCTGAATACAAATGCAGCCCATGAAAAAAGTGATAGAAATAATTATGCAAAGCACCTCTCTTAACAGTTGATATGACACCATTTGCACTCAAAATACAATAAATTATTGTTTTTTGATGGGGGTTTGTGTGTAAGACCTTATTATTGTATTAACCTGCAGACGTTCCCCTCAGTGGTCCTCTCCAGCCCATATTACCGTGCGCCCCAAATACCTGCACCTGTATTTGGTGCGTTCACTGCTTTTGGCTCTGAGGATGTGAGGAACGTATCTGGGCCTCGCTCTCCTCTTAGAGCCAGGAGGGCACTTTTTTTTCATTTGTTTCCTGATGACTGCAACACAGATATTGCTTAGAACACACTACATCCACGCTTTGCAAGTTTTGGAGGTCGTTGGGATGCATGCCAGGTGTAGGTTACAGCTGCGCCTCCTCCCTCACTGATGTTTCCAGGGACTATGGTAGATTTTTTTTTCTTTCGAATCAGCGGCTCACACTGCTCATTAATGTCATTGAAAAATCTGATCTTAATTGAATCAACTGCTGTTTTACAGTTACATTACCGAATGCCCAAGCCACATTGTTGCAACTGTTCTATGTGAGAGAGTGTTTGGTAAAACAGAAAGTAGTAATAATTACGTTTCAGACTTTGAATAATCAGACTCAGATAATCAGATGGGTGAAATGATGGTTAAACGGATGGATGGATGGATGGATGGATGGATGGATGGATGGATGGATGGATGGATGGATGGATGGATGGATGGATGGANGATAGATAGATAGATAGATAGATAGATAGATAGATAGATAGATAGATAGATAGATAGATAGATAGATAGATAAACACTTGAATCAGATTGCAGAATGTTCCATACTTTAAAGCTAGCTGATTCAATCTAAACTCTACATTTCACACATAATGACAACTAACATGTTTTACTAAATGGTAAGCCATCCATAGAACAGCAGAACCTCAGACTTTGCATCAGTAACTGATCCAGCTGTACATCTGAGGCCAGGGTATCATTTATCCAGCCATCCCTGCTCCTTCCATCCCCTATCCACAGAGGGCAGTAATACGAGCTGCGGATGAAAATTGCCTTTTTATCTGTACATTTTGAACTCTAGAACTGTATAGTAAGCAGAAACAGAAGGTTTCCTTGTGCTATTTTTAACTTAATGAATTTATTGGCACCTCTGGCATGATGATTTGTAAAAAGCCTTGAAATATATCCAGCTTTTAGTGCATCAGCATATGATGCAAAAAATAAGTTCAAGTCCATCCTCATTTGATTAGCTATATTATGCTTGGCGAAAAAAAAAATCTCATACCATGAAATACCTTTTTAAATGAAATCAGCCCTGATGTTAGTACTTCTCATTCCCTGTATTTGCCCTGACTGGACAGCACTCATTCTTCTATTATCTTTCACAAGGTTAGAATATCTAGAAAGATAGATCTTTGATTTTTTTTTTCTTTGTTCAATAGAGATTAGAACAGTGGGGTTACCAGAATGAGAACTTCTACAATTCAAAAAAGCTAATTCAATAAAATACACACAGATAAAGTGATGTGATTCACTCAAAAGATGCTTCAACAATACAAGGGTGTGAAAACAACTGCAATGTACCACATAGTGTGTTGCCATACATTCTATGGTGGCATATTAGGGCTATTGCAGACAGGAAAAAAGTAAATTTGACCCAAAGAAACTGAAATATTGCAATTAAGCTCAAAATCTTTCTAGAAAACGCTTGGAAATTTGTGGGATTTTTTTCTAGCTTTTCTTTTTTTACTTTTGGTGTTTAAAAATTTCTCTGTGGTTTTTAGAAAGTTTCTGAGATTAACTTAAAAATTTCTGAGTTTTTTTTATTTTATATCTACATTGTCCATAATACGCCATCGTTAAGAGTCTTCCTTCTATCAGACTATTTTTCACTTGAATTGTTCAGATTGTATTGTGCGGTACATTAAATGTGATTTATCATGTTCAGAGGGGCTGTGTAGACCTTTGAGAGCTGATGAATATGTCCCACATGTCTGTCCTTGGAATAAATCCCTGTGGTAAACGTAGAGCCAAGTTGTGATCTGAGAGGCCCAGGGACTACCAGGCATCCCACTCTTCTATTGATTAGGAAGTGTGTAGTTGTTCCAAAATCTGCTGGGCTTTCTGTTTTACATAAACACACCTTGTGTGTGTGTGTGTGTACCACATTTTTATATCTTTGTGGGGATCTTTCTCTGTCTACATTGGGAGTTGTGGGGGACCACTGCTTCTTGTAGGGACAAATCCTGGAAATGCTGTTTTTGGGCTAGGGGTTAGGTAAGTGATGGTTAGGGTTGGGGCAAGGATTAGTCTTTAAAAAATGAATGGAAGTCAATGTAAAGTCCCCAAAAGAAACAAAAACACCACTATGTGTGTGTGTGTGTGTGTGTACTTGTTTAGCTATTTTTCTGAAGACCGTTGCTATCGCCTTTACCGACTTACTGAAGACCGATGGGTCTTATGGGGACCAAAGTCCGAACATTTTACCCCTTGTTTAGGGTCAAGGGTCAGCTTTAGAGATAAAGTGTGAATTAAGGTTAGAAATATACCTTAATATACCTTAATGGTTAGCATTAAGGGTTACGAGTAGGTGTGGATGATGTGGACTCTATCACAATATTTTATGGTACTATTGCTATAACAATAATACCACAAAATATTATTGTGGTATTAAATATAGTTCTCATCTGTCATCTTTATGCAGTGCTAATCCAAAATTCTAAACAATTTTATATTTAATACAGCACTTTCATAAAATATTACAGAAACAAAGCAAAACAAAAACCTGAGAACATATTTTCATCACCAAAATGCTCCTCCAAAACCATTTAAAAAGGTTAAACTTTTCTTTATGTCCAAGTCTTTCAGGGTTAAAGGAGCAGTTGGCAAGATATAGCACCATCTATCGGTGCTGTTTGAAACTGCACCCCTTAACTCGGCATTTCAATATCTAAATTTGAAGGGAAAATTATGCAGTCTGTTAAAAAAAAAGCATTAAACAGCACCGTTAGATTCGGTGTTTGGTTCGTCCTTTCAGAGCTGCTGTAGAACATCGATGATGCACAAAATAGTGCAGATTCAGTGTAATAGAAAGAACTGTGTCCTTAGAGATAAGTTACTAAGACGACAAGATTATTATTCTCATGTTACTCAATATATCTACATCTATCATGGGATGGATGAAAAGATGCATAACATCTTTTTCTCACAATCACAAATGAAATTATAGTAAACTCCTGTTGTTGGTCTCACCAGAATGACCAATATTCAGAAAATGGGTTAAAATATTGACAGAGTAAGAATATTTTGATTTAAATTCAGAAGATTGCATACATTTCCTTTGTAGAATTGCTTTAGGACAGCAATTGGCTTCGTTGTTCTTAAGCCTCTTTGTTACTAACTTGCTGGTGTCATTTACATTGTTGGAATGTAAACCAAACTTTGGTTCTATCTAGCTTGAGATGTTAGTTTATTATTTCATCAGAACGTTCTTTCTTCATGATTTCATCTATTTTGTGAAGTGTGCCAGTGCAACTTTTATTTTAAAAAATACTTGTTTTCTTTTTATATTTTAAAGTTATAATTATGTGGACCAGAATAATATAATATGTGAAAATTTTGATCTCCTCTGCTTTCTCCCAGTGCTCCCAGTACTAACTGCAGAAATACACCAGAAAGTCAGAAACAACCAATCAGAGCCAGGAGGAGGGTCTTAGTGCTGTCAATCACTCTCATCCTAAGTCCCTTCCACCTGTTCTATGCTGCGCTACAACTGATTGCTAATGCTAATACTAGTTAGCACTGCCACTGATGACGGTGGATAAACAGTTTTTCTGTAACAATAAGTTGTTATCCCACCATTAACACAAAGAGCATTGTACAGAAGGATGATTGACAGCGTTAAGACCCTCCTCCTGGCTCTGATTGTTTTTGACAGGTTATTAGCAGACACTCATAGTTGCTCTGGGAGGAGGTGGAGGAGTTAGATCTTTTTTTCACAGATTATCTGTCCCAAATCGTCATGACATGGTGACAGTTATGAAGAACACATATTTATGTAAAAGTTATGCTCTGCATCTTCGAGGGGTATAATATGCATTCTTTTTTATATGACTCGAAATGAAGCAGTAACTAATTTATTCCGCTTTCAAAACCAAAGTATGGTCGTTCTGAAAATGGTTAGAGGCACAGTAATTGTTTTGTATGAAAACTTCTGAATTTAAAGAAAGCAGTCGCAAATCATAGTACCATTTAGCAAATGGTACTACTATTTTCAGAAGATAAATAATTCTGGAAATAAAACGCTTGTCAGGGTTTCTTGTTCAGAGTGAATTTTAGTGCATCTCCTTTCCTCCTGTATAAAACGGGGATTTAATTCACAGTAAATGCAATAGTTTTACTGTTGCAATCAGTCTAATGGGTAACTACTCTGGATGTCCACTGGATGTTCTATATTGCTAAAATACTTTTAGCAGCAGATACCTCTCTGTTTCGGCTGTCTGGTTGTGTTTTCGCTGTCATAAAAGGGCGAGAGGTTCATGTTGGACCCTTCCACCTTAAAAGAAGAATCTGGCTAGCAGCAGAAAGCCCAGCTGCTCCGGGTCACTAGTCTTAGAGACCTTGTAAAAGTGAAGGAAAAGCCTGCGGAGCGGAAATCGAAGGCCGGAGGCAAGCCGAGCTGGATCAGCAGTCTGCATGTCTTCACAAAGCGGAGAGGGCAGCAGATAAAAAGGCTGGCTGGCAGAGGAAACCAGCTTTTCACTCTGATGAAACAGCACTGGAACATCTGCTGTTAATGATTAGTCATTCAGAATGAAGTTAAAATAATTATTTCCACATATCTGTATTTAGAAAAAAAAGTTCTTACGTCTTCATTTTTGCTTTGGAGTGTGTAACTTTACATTTAAGCAGAAAAAGACAAAGCTCAGATGGGCATGTTATTTTCTGACACCACTAGATGGCAGTGTTGTTTTACTAAAACCCTCTTCGTGGATGTTCTCATTCTGTTTGCTGATTTTTGTTTGTTTATTTGCTTTTGGTTTTTTTTTGTTTTTGTTTTTTATTGACAGGGTTTGACCTCGGGGGTCAGGTGGCGATTGGCTTTTCCCATTGGAAGAGTCCCGTCCAATCGAGCAACCAGAATCTCTACAGTCCAGATGGCGTTCGCTCCGAGGCTTCGGCGGCCCCACCCATTGGCGAGCATGCCGAGCCAGTGTCCTGCCCTGCGTCGCTCTCCATCAACCCTCTGCCAACCTGCAGCGCCAGTCAGGAGACGCTGTGTGACAGCAGCACAAGTAGGTTAGACGATGTGGTGGATGAGATGCCTGAAATCCGGTCTAGTTGAGTCCAAAGCTGCCCTCTCTACCTTAGCTTACAGGCCATTCACTTAAGAGAGCTGGTCTTGATGGAAGACCAGAACTTTGTTCAAAGTCCTTAAAACTCCCATTCAAAGTTTGACACAAACCATTTGGAAAACACAGCAAACATGTAGAAGACGTTGCTATGTTCACATCAGACCAAGACTAAACTTTCTGCCTACTTTCAAAATGGTTAATCCAATGGAAAACACTAAAACTCTCCAAAAAAACATAATATACCTTCATTATCTTAAAATTTGGTGGCAGTAGAATGTTGCTGTGGAGATTTTTTTCAGATGGAACAAGAACGCTTGTCATATTAGAGAAAAATGGAAGGAGCCAAGTTCTGGGCAATCGTTTATCAATCATTTATTCAAATCGCTCTTTACATCACCCGAGTGGTTACGTTTCCATTGACCATACAATTGCGCAATTTGACATTTTGAAAATAAATGTGCTATTTGGAAACACTCCAATTTCGATAAAGATTTCTAACAATTATGCCAAGTCCTCCAGGTCGTGAAGCAACAAAGCGGCTTAAGACCGCCTTACCACCACCACCACCGTCTTTTACCCTTTCTTGTGTTCATCATATGCCAGATGTTATGAGACAAAAACATTCAGAAATATAAAATTTTTGTCTCATAAATCCTTTTGCAGGAAGTATTATGGATCTTGAAGGTATTTTTTGGCAAATGAGACTGGCTTTTGTGTTGTATTGGCCAGAATGGGGTTTTTCATTGGAACTCTCCTATGGAAGCCACTTTACCTTACCTGTGCTCTACAGGGCTTCAGATGTTGCTTTGGGTTCTTTGAGACCTCATAGATCAATGTCCTTGATGCACCTCGAATTACTCTCAAATGATCTAAATTATTTCTGAGATTCCATTACATAGAATCTAAATTACCTAAATTACCTAAATTACCTAAATTACCTTTGAAGGCAACAAAGGTAGGTAACTGTGTTATTGCTTTTTGAGAGTGTCTAGTATACCTCATATCTACGGCAGGTCATACATTAGGGATTTTGTGATAATTCTGTCCTAATGAGGCATAAAGGGAGACCCAGGTGCAGATGAATTGTACAGCAGGAAGTATGAAGAAAATAATAATCAAAACAACAGACAGCAAAAACTAACAGTAGACACAAAAACTGGGCCAACGACTGGAGTGCAGGCAGTTCGGTGGATAGCAATGGAAGTGAAAATCAATGTAACTGGAAAGTTTAAATGTACCGAGAAGGGAGTTGAAATGACAGAGGAGCTAATTACAGGTGAGTGGATGTAGTTGGGGAATGGAACAGGAAGGCAAATGGTAAGATGGAAAAACTAATGTAAGATTACAAATGCAGAACACAAATAATGGGACTCATTGGACTGACACCAGGAATTAACAAAGAATGGCAAAATATACGGAAAGAAACTATAAAGAAATGATCAAGATAGAAAATAGCTTAAGCTAAAAGTCATAACAACTACAGATCTGGCAATAATGAAAACTCCTTCTATGTGATGTATATTTATGTGACATGATGGGGGGGTAGGAAAAAAGAAGAAATCAGCTGTAATACAGCAATAACATTATCTCATCTTTTAATTTTTATTAACATTTTTAATGTTGACCCGGCCCCTAGTTTCCGTGGCGATGTGCCCTTGAGTCTCCATGGAAGCTACTTGCTGACACTGTAATCGGTGCCAACTGTCATTGTGCTGTGCTGCCGCAACACTGCCACAGCCAGCACTCTCTTCCCATTGGCCCACTGTCAGTGCAAGCCTGACGTCTGATTGGCTGGCGTTGAAGAAGCCGATGAGCGCCATACACACACACACACACACTCACACACACACCCTCGCTCCATCTCCTCCTCTCTCTCCCTGACACTGTAAACATCCTGCTCATGCCTGCGCGTTCCTTCTCCTTTCTTTGAGGATCTTTTGAATGCCAGCCTCTCCATGCCAGAGCGGCCAGAGCACGCGCGTGCGTCCCTGCGCGTCTGGGATGCTGACCTGGTCGCTACGGTGATGGGGTAAAAAGTGTGTAGGAGGGAGGGGAGATGCTGCTTTCCCTCGTGGGACGCCGTGTTTGTTTGTTTGTGTCCCTCGGCGAGGCCGTTCGCCAACGCTGGAGGGAAAACGCGGGCTGACCGAGTGTGTGTGCAAAAGCGTGCGTGTTTGCATGTTTGTATGTGGAGGAGTCCTTCTGGCTGTTTTGACATTTGCTTCAGCTCAGCTGGGAAGCCTCCCCTCCTTCCATCCCCAGCCCCGCTGTCCCCTCTCTCCTCCGCTCTGAGGGGTGAAGCTGCCTCTGTCTCTGCCCACCTCCACACGGTGAGTGTTGTCAAGTTGTCTTGAAGCGAAGGCAGCTTGTTCTTCAGAGTGCTGCAGTGCTCTCCTTCATGCGTTGCCATGTCCTCCTCCTCCTCTCACTCACCTTTACCCCCGGCTCATTCCTCACACTCGGCTGCCCCGTGACCATGCAAGCATATGACCTTCAATCGCAGTGAACTCTTTTTGTTGTTTTTATCATACACTTCTCCATCATGCATGATGCATTGCTCCGAACACACTCAGAAAGGTCATGTCATTGACGCCGGAGAGTGTGAGTGAGCGTCCTGCTGGATGTGCTGCAATGGAATCTTCATCATTCCCTGACAGGGAAAAAAAGGCACATCCAAGGACGAAGATAGGCACATCCAGGTGGAGGGAAAGGTTTTCCTGACACCGATCTGTGAACCACACACACACACACACACACACACACACACACGCATGCACACCGTCGTCTCCGTTCTCCTCTGTGACATAGAAGATCTAAAAGCAGCTGTAGAACGGATACAACCATTTTCAACAAAAATATACAGTTCTTTGAATAAAAATGCCATTGATATCTTTTTTTTTGTTTGTTTTTTGCTTAATAAAAACAAAAAAACATAAAGGGGGCATAAAACACAAAGTTCATAATTTGCACTTTTTTGCACTTCCATTTGGGTTTCCGTTGCTTCTAAAAACACCCACAAAAAAAAAAACACTCAACAAGATGTTTTTGTTTTTGACAATATGTCAATGTTTTTTGTGACTGTTTTTTGGTGCCCTTTCAAAAACCTGAAGAACGTAAAGTCAGAAATCAACAGATCAAATCAACAGGCACCGCCCCTCACCCAGCTAGCAACCAAGTGGAGTTCCAGCACATTTGGTCAGCTAGTCTCTTCATAAAAGTCCATATTCCCATCATGTTTTAGTGTGTCTGTCCATTTGTTTTGTAACTTCTGGAATCCAATATTAATATTTTCTTGGTATCTTCATCATGGTATTTTCATACCATGATGTTCCTTCCTCCTAAACACACTGTTGGTATGTTGTGTTTGGGGTGTTGTGCAGAGCAACTATTCCTCTAAACATGCAGTGTGAAATGGAATAGAAACCACTCACTGATAATTCTAATAGAGATCAGCTCTTTTCTTGGCTTTCTACACCTACTTCACCTCATTTTTGTAAAGCTTTTAAAATGCATATTTTATTCCTCTTTATTACTTGTAATTATTGATTTATTTGGGTGGATATTTTTGTCTTTGTGGAATATTTGGACTATTCATGCCTATTTTCCTCACTAACATTTAGGAAGAACTACTGTCTTAAAGTGGAACAAGACATCAGGGATCTGTAAATTAAAAAAATCTGTGCAATATTATTTTAAACTGAAATAGAAGATAAATTGTGTTTGATGCAGGATTAAGGAGGCATCTTGAGCTGCCTAACTCACACACAGAAATGTTTATGAGTATAAATACCTTGAGAGGGCAGAAACCCTGGCACGGCCTCAAAACTGGAAAAGCACCATAAAATTCCATACATTCATTAAATATATATCTGACACACTAATATACAATCACAGCATACTTTATGCTGCTCTTATTCCTTGTCATAAACTACTGGCTATAAAAACTTAAGATTCTTACGCAAAACTGTTGAGCTGAGCCTACTACCTTACTGATTTGACTAATGATGATATTAGGCAGCAAGGGAACATTGCTGATGTTAAAAGAAGAAAAAAGAGAATATTAGAGTGCCTTTGTCTATTTCTGGATCCTAGTGTCTCAAAAACTAAAGTTTTGGTTTGGAGCGGTCAGTATCTATCAAAAATATTCTAAGAAATTAGCAACAGTGAACTGTTAACATGGTCATGGTTGATCAGATGAAGCATGTTTTCCCATAAATTCTATTGTATATTATGGTGTATGTGTTTGGAGAAGGCAAGGCAATGGAGCCTCTATGAGGCCTCTGGTAAAATTCTGTTGAGAAACTATGGGTCCTTCCATCTGTTTGGAGGCTACTTTGACCCACCTTCATCTAGCATACTGGGTGTACACTTTTCTTTCAGCCAGATATTGCACCTTGCCACTGAGAAAACTGAGTACGTGAGTTTTTGGACGTTGGCTGGCCTTCCATATTCCCAGATATGGCTACTGCCCGATCCATTGAGATGCCCCTTTGTAACGTACTGCTAACATACAGGAAACAGATACCTCAGCCCACATCCATGTGTCAGGAGAATCCCAAGTTTCTAAAGGTTGTCTTGTGCCTTGTCTGTAGATTTAGTTTTCAGACAGAATGTATTTGCCATGTCAAATAAAAATCTATTCTTCTACTTACAAGGTACAGTATGCCAGTTGGACACATCCCAAGAGCCACATCTTAGATTCTAAAAGCCTCTGCTAACCTGAGAAATGCTGAAGTTTATGCCAAAAATGTTAGCAAAAAAAAAAAAAAAAAAAAAGCTGAACAACGATTGCTCATGTGGAGGCATTGCCAAGAAAAAGGTTTGCAAAGATGCATCTGGGTGAAACCCAAGGCTAATTGAAAAAGGTATTCTGGACAGATGAGACCAAAGTGGAGATTTTAACTATGATTCACACTATCACAGTTAGCTAACGCCCAACACAGGCTGAAGGATTGGCAGATAAAATCTCTATGAACTCAGCTCATGTGTTGGGCAGTGAATTTGAACTTCTGCTGTCTGGGATGTGATTCATGGTGATTTGTTACAGAAGGAACAGGTACAAGAACTACGTTGTGCCGTTTGCATCAATTTCCAAAACCAGAGGAAGAATAAATTAATTCACCAGACTCACAAGTTAAGACCAAGCAATGTCTGCATGGCAAGGGAACAACTCCTGCATTCTCCAAAAGTAATGTATTGCCTATTACATGTAGTCCTATAATACATTCTCATTTTCACTTCTCTTTTTTGAGTTTTCAGTTGATGCTGCGATCAAAATGTGTTTGAACTACCAATACCTTTCCCTATTAGGTTTCAACCCTGGGATATGACAATCAGTATGTTTTGAAATATATTCTGAGAGTATGTAAAAAAAAAATCCAAGAACCAGCAATTAATTCAGTACAACGGTGTGAAAACATTGGTTTATGGTTGTTATTTTCTGCCTTTTCACCCTGGAAGACACTAATCATTCGAGAAATGATTGAATGGAATCAGTGAAAGCAACCGATGCTCGTTCTGTTTCTTCACTGATTCCTAGCTGTCAATGACTCTCACCAGCAGTTTAAATATTTCAGCCTTGTATGAATAAATGCATTTTGATCGGTTGGAATGCTTTGGAGATATAAAAGGGTGAAAGCAATAGCCAGATGAAAGGGTATCTGATGAAACCGAGATCTGAGGATGAGGTCAGTTTCTCTTTTCTTTTATGTGCGCTCCTATCAGTTCACCATGAGATCTCAGATGTAGCTTGCATTACACACGCACCGCCGGACCAGTTAATGTTTCATTGATGCATTGTTTAACCCGTCACGGTGTGACCCGTCGGCGCAGCAGCATGACGTAAAATAATCTGTAACATCCTAGTCCCCAGACAGCTAACATTTATAGTAAGCAATTCTAATTTCCACTAATGAGAGCAGGGTTGACGTTCTGTAGCGACTAAGGAAATGGGGTCGCCAATGCATCAAATACTGGAAGTGAAGTCAAAAAGCTAAAACAGTGGAGCGCTTCTGATATTTTTATGTAACGATTGGAGAATTGCACACAAAATCTAAAATTGTAGGTAAAACACAACAAAAAAGCACCAATTAAGACAACAGTGCCAAAAAAAGGAGTGAACATTTGGTAAAGTATTGAAGTTTGATGTTTCAGGCCCAACTTGTCTATTCACAATTTATTATGAATCAGTTCTGTGCAGGTTCTGGATACTGGATTATCCAGAGGAAACACAGATGAAAAAAGAAAACTAGAAAGTTTTTTTTTTCTTTTTCAAACCTATTGTCTGGTTGATTGAGCTATTTATCTGATAACTTAAGGGGACTCTGAAGGTGTAAAGTTTTATCCAAATTTGCTAAGTTTGTACATAAATACTGACACAAATTGGAATTACAAAAATAAATTTGCCAAGTTAAAGAAAAACAACTCAAATTTTTTACTAAAAAGATTTTCCGCTTGGATGAGATGATTTTTCGGTTGAATCAATGGTAGGGTGCATCAGTGGAAACACTTTTTTTTCAACACATAAGTCACATGACCAACAACCAGATGCTGCTACTGACAAAAAAGGCGAAGAAATCAGCAGGAAGTGAAGATGACGACGCAACTTATTTTCATTGATGGAAACACACCAGTTGAAAAGTTGTTGGGGGGTTTTACATCAGTGGACTATAGATGATGTTTTGCACACATTTATAATGGAAGAGCAGCTAGTATGACAGCAGCTTTAGTTTGCTTCCATTTTATGAATTTAAACCCAGTACAGAGGAACCTTTAAGGACAACTGACTGAGCAGTAACTTTGCTTGTTGGGAGTTTGATCTCTTACCGCTTGCTGCATCCATGGGCTCTGGTGTTCCACAGCATCAGCAGCTGATTTAAAGCTGCTTCCTCCCCCACCTACTTCTGTCTCTCTCGCTTTCTTACTATGCCTCAGCAGAAAAATTCAGCTGAGTCACATTTGCTGTCACAAACAAAGGCAGTCATTAAGGATTGCAGGTTAAAAAAAGAGAAATAGATATAGTTAGATTGAGTTTAATTAAGCTTTCTGGCGAAACTGAGAATATTTTATCAATCGGGGAGTCAATCTAGTTGAGGAAAAATCCCAGTTATCTTGTGGTTTTATTGACCGGTGCAGATTTTAATGTTTCTTTTTCCAGTGTTAAGCCTTATGAATGATAACAGATGACACACTGCCTCCTGTTTCCTTTTCTTTCTTTGCAAATTATGGTGACGAACAGGTTAGGACCAGCAGTACTGCATAACATTATGGGAAACCTCATCCCAACACTAGCTGTGTTTTCATTACTAATGTGCTCAAAACTTTGCAGATATTCCCACAAAGTAAAAAAAAATTACATAATTTTGTAATTGTGGTATTTCCATCAACTAAGAAATACAATTGAAATCACACATGAATAGGTTTGTCCATGTTATAGTTCATAAAAAATGTAACGCCACCATTCTCCTGTCACTTCCTGTTGACTTTGTCATTTTCGTCAGTAGTAACATCGAGTTGTTAATCACATGACTCGTGATGTAAAAAAGTGTTTCTATCGCAGCTTTTGCGAAAGACACGGGGTGTGTCCGAATTCAGGGTCTGCATCCTTCGAAGGACGTATTTGAAGGCCGATTACGTCATAGCGGGGCGACAAGGCCTGTCCGAATTCAAATTTAGCTTAAGACTCCTTCAAATGCGGCCTTCTTTTCCCCAGATTTGAAGGATGGGTCCGGTGGATCCTTCACGGCCCATGATATCCCATAATTCATTGCGGGTTCCAACTGGGCGTTCGGGCAGAGCGTCAATGGCGGCGA
>CAEGAF010049669.1:0-21490 GCA_903067075.1 Micropoecilia bifurca
TTTCTGTGTTCTTCTAAATCTGCTCCTTAGTCGCATCTTTTCGGGGTTGGTGCTGCCTCTAGTGGTGTGGAGGTGGTCACACAGCTAATATAATTACATTACTAAATCAGAATACCATAAAGTCTTTGTTATTTATTATTAATTTTTCATTCTCTTAAGTATGTAGAGCTAATTAAATGACCTAAACCTTAAAGTGGTTCCAGTTTCTCTAGATGGCCAACCTGTTGAAACTGTTGCTCATGTTAAATACCTTGGGTCGTTCCTGGACAGTCAGATCAACTTTACTGAAAACACTGACTATATTTTGAAGAACTGATCTAACAGACTCTACCTTTTATGAAGACTTGGTGTTGATGGGGTGAAACAACTAGACTACAGTTGGTCACCCCTATGTCTTCAATTTGGGGGGGGGAAAAATCATATTTTATCAGAACAGAAGGGTTCAGTGAATGCACATAGGAAACTGGTGGGTTCGGTTCCTCAAAAAAGTTGAAGAAGCACTGGTTTAGAAGCTATGATAGCTAGCTGCTACATGTTTAACATTGAGATGTTATTTTAGACTTGAGTAGCTTTGCTACTATGCTAACTCCTTTTAGCACAAATAAAACACAACAGCTTCTTTCAGCGTTCAGACAGATCAGGTTTTGAAGCAAAGTTAATCCACGATGGGCCAGGAGAAGCAGCTCTGTCCTCCATCGTTGGACGGACGTCGCTTCTGCATCAGATTTACGGCTGTACCAGAATAAAAAATTAGATTAGTTGTGTTAAAAATGTTCAAAACTAAGTAATTAATCAAAATTAACATATTAAATAGAAATGTTTCCTATTTAATCTGGACTTGATGCAGTTTTGAGTGAGCACAGAAGAAGAGTCAGAATCCAAGCATCATATTTTTAAGAAAGACCCGGTTCTGCCCACTAAGCTGGCATATAAAGTATAATTATTATGTGATAAATAGCAGCTGTTTGTGTTCAACAGGTGCGTTCATGTGTGCGACAGCTGCTGGAGGGACTGGACTACCTTCACCATCAGAACATCATCCACCTGGACATAAAGGTGGAACCAGAGGGCGCGTCGCCCTTCCCACTGCGGTTTCATTTGATTTTACGGATGTGTTTCTTCCTGCAGGCATCATTTTGTGTGTATGTTTTATGTCCAGCCTGATAACATCCTCATGGCGGATCTCCAAAGCGATCAGATCCGTTTATGTGATTTCGGAAACGCCGTTGAGTTGACGCCCGATGAGGCTCAGTACTGCAAATACGGGACGCCTGAGTTTGTTGCACCAGAAATCGTCAACCAGACGCCTGTTTCCAAAGCCACCGACATATGGTAGACGCCCTTTCATGCAGAGCATTTTTAATGATTGTTGGAGGGTTTTAAAGAAGCCTTTGGTTTATGTTCACAGGCCTGTCGGAGTTATATCATACCTGTGGTGAGTAAAACCTAAATTAGGTTTTAATTTCTGCGTTTCTCCTGCTGATTTTTTGTATTTATTGTATTTTTCTCTGTTTCAGCCTGACTGGAATCTCCCCGTTTGCCGGGGAAAGCGACCGCAGCTCCGTCCTGAACATCAGGAACTACAACGTGGCTTTTGAAGAGAACATGTTTGCTGATCTTTGCAGAGAGGCTAAAGGGTTCATCATCAAGCTGCTGGTAGCGGACAGGCTGTGAGTTGCTAGCAGAGGAAGATATTTGTCTCATTAGCATATGTCTGTGTCAATTCTTTTCCATTTTTGTTGTACTACAACCAGTGGTGGACACCGCTAACTAAAAAGCTAAATTCTGCTAAATGCTAACGCGCTACACCAGCATGGTTATAAACGTGTAACTACTTGAAGTATTCTTAACTGTCAAAAACAAAAACTTCAGCACAGATGTCAAATGTTATTCAACTGAAAGTTTACAAAATAGCCAAGTAAATTAGTGTTTAGGGGAAGCTAAGTGCGTTAGCTTAGCTTAGGGGAAGCTAACACTTAGCTTCCCCTAAGCTAAGTGTTAGTTCCCCCTAACGCACTTAGCTTCCCCTAACACACTTAGCTTAGGGGAAGCTAATGCACTTAGCTTCCCCTAAGCTAAGTGTGTTAGCTCCCCCTAGCGCACTAGGGGGAGCTAACACACTTAGTGCGGTATCATCATCAAGATACCCAAAGCTTTTTAGGATCTCAGACTAATAGTGGGTCCAAACAAAAGCTTTTCAAAATTAAATGTAAAAAAAAAATTACCTGTCAAGGGCAAATTTAGTTACTTTATTAAATACAAATTACATTTTATTTATTATCGCACCAAAAAATAGGATTGGACTATTTTAAACCTTTTGTTAAATGAAAAATGAGCTCCGTTATTTTGCCCACCACTGATTACAACACTGAATTTTTATCAACCAAAACTTTATTGATATCTTTTAATTCCTCCACAAACTGATCTGCGTTGTGCTAAATGAGGTTCTTTTGTTTTTCACTATGCACATTTTCATACATAATGTAACTGAGCTACTTTGAATTCTTAGATTATCTTTTGAGCATCCAAATCTTTTTTGGTTTACATAGACACATTCTGAGCTGTCCTGCTAGTTTCCCAAATACCACTAAACCAAATTATATTACGCTCAGAAAACACATTTGAAACTGTGAAATATTGCATTTGCTCATAACTTTGTATAATTTGTTTCTAGGAGACCCGATACTCAGGAGTGTCTTCGACATCCGTGGTTCAAGGTGAGAAAAAGTCAATCATCCATCCTGTGAAGAACATTATGAAGAATGTCCCCTTCCTAAGTAATTACTTTTGAATATTGTCACTGCCATGTGCAGATCCTAAGCAAAGGGAAGGCCATCAGCACAGAAGGTCTGAAGGCGTTTGCTGCTCGCAGAAAATGGCAGGTATAGAAGGTTATGTCCAATTCTTAGTATGAATTTCCTGCAGAAATTGATTTGTAGTTGTAACATTTTGTTGCTTATTTTTTAGCGTTCCATAATCGGCTATAAATCAAAAATGGTCATGAGATCCATACCAGAGTTGCTGAACGATTCCTCGAGCCACACCTCGATTGCCGTCCAGAGGCACCAGAAGGAAGGCTCCCCCCTGCCGTCTTCATCGTCTGATTCAGACGAAGACATTGATGAGCTTCCTTTTATTCCAATGCCACTCAACATGGACTTCTCTGGATCAAGAATGTCTCTGAATGACATTCAGACCACTGAGCAGGAATCAAGAAAGGAGAATAAAACAAGTTTATCTTCCCAAGGTCAGGAGACCATGGAGTTTGACTCGCAGGAGCAGGAAGAGGTAAGAGACGAGGTCGGGGGGAAAGGCCGTCTTCGGAAACGATCGTCGGAAGACAATGACAAGGGTTTCTCAGAGGAATCGCCTCTGAGCGAACTGATCCAAAAATCAGAACAATCCAGAAAACCCCTTAGAAGAGGATCAAGCATGGAGTCTGACAAGGTTGAAGGAGGCCGGAAAAGAGGGGAACTACGGCGTGGCGGTTCGGCCGACAGTGCTCTGCTGCTTCGGATTACACCTGAAGAAGGAGCAGGAGAAGAAAACCCTGGGGAAGGACGGAGAGTCCTAAAGAAAGCTGTCTCCATGGAGCTACCGAGGAGGAGCACCAGCCCTGGAACCGCTAAGATGAGTCAGGAAGACTATGCTCTAAAGCTGGAGCTAATGAGGCAGCGACTGCTTCGTGGCGGTTCTGTAGACAACAAGATGAGTGGCCTGAGAGGACCTCTTTTAGAAACATTAGGGATGGGAGATGAAAAGCGAGCAATACCTTCAGATCGCTACTCTCGCACTGCTCGTCTAGGCCCACCTCCACTTATCAGAGCTGCATCCAGTGACTTTCCAAGGGACGAGGTGCCCAAACCTAAAGTTCTACGTAAAAGCACTTCTTTCAGTCAAGGGGATTCAGAACCTATAGCTTTACATCGACGATCAGGAGCACCTTTGGAGATTCCTCTCGCACAAGTAGAAGAAAGGCGGCTTAAAGAAGCAATTTCCATGTCGGCTCTAACGGAGCAAACCAGGCTAGACTCCCGTCCAGAGACTCCCAGGGAATCTTCCCCAAAACCACCGACTCCAGAGCAGGTTGTGCAAGAAAATCAATCCAAAACAGAGAGTCAGGATTCACTGATGGAGAAAGAGGTTCGAACAGATGAGACTGTGAGTGAAAAGATGGATGGACTGACTGCGGACAGTAATTTTGATGAAAGATCTAGCACAAGTGGATTCTCAGAAAAGGACATGAGTATTTCAGAGGAACCATTGACTGAAGGAGATAGCATGGGCCAGAGTATCCACACACCTTCTGATATGGCCCAAAGCTCTTTAGCAGAAGAGAAAATGCAAGAGGAGAAAGAGAGCAAAAATGTGTACGAAGAAAAACAAGAGTTGACAAAAGAAGACGATGAAAGAGTTGACTATGTAGTTGAGTCAAAAGCTAAAGAAAATGCAGACGAGAAGACAAGTCCCCCAATAACGTCTTCTGAGATGATTATAAGCACAAGTTCAGTTATGGTGAAACCAACACAAGAGCCTTACCAGCCCCCAGGTGCTGTTACCTCAGCATATATAACACCCTCACCTCCTACCAGAGTTGTTCTTCCAGATGGAAGAGTGTCAGCCTATGCCAGCATAATGCAGACCATCATGGTGCCTTCCCTTCAGCCTCTGAATGAGGCCTCCCTTTCCCCTTCTACTCCAGTTGTTGTTCCAGCCAATACTGGCACGTCATCCGACTTACTTGGTTCACCAAAGCCAATCATGTCAACCACCGAGCACCCTGCAGTCTACTCTAGAGTCGCATCACCAGAAACGATCACAAAAGAACCCAGTCCGCCGAAGACCTATTCACAAACGTCACCCCAGCAAGAGGTCTCAGCCGGAGCTGACTTAGAAGATATGACCTCTGAAGAGGTTTTTGAGGCCCGCTTCAAAAAACGTGAATCTTCCCTCACAAGGAGTCTGAAGTTTCTCTCAAGATCAAAGAATGAAGACAGTACACCAGTCATCCAGCCAACATCGGACACATCTGAAGAGATATACAGACCTGGGCCGATTGGTGCTCCCTTACAGTTGGCCTCAAGAAGACTTGAGGAAAAGTCCAAGTCGGTCCAAGACCTTCGTGAAGCTCAAAAGGATCAAGGGTTCATGAGGAGACTCTCTATGCGCTTGAAGAGAACTCCATCGACAGAGCGCACAGATGAAGCACCGAAAGATGAGGACTCAGCAGGTTTAAGACATAGACTGTCTTGGAGTCTTGGCAGACGAGGTTCTCAGGAAAAGAAAGAGGTAGAGATGACCAGGATGGATGGAGAAGGTGATAAGTCAGTGGATGAAAAGGAGCTGAAGAAACCCAATGAATCACCAGTGTTGGCGATGCGCAGAAAGATCGAATCAACCGTGGCTGGGATCTCCACAAGAATTCGAAGTTACTCAGAAGAGAGACGAGCCTCAGAAGACAAGGAAACAAAACGAACACCAATTCTTTCTATGCTTCGGCGATCAACATCAGAGAGTCGAGCTATGAAGCCTATCATTGTTCCTCAGAACCAACTGGCGTCTCAGGCCACTAATGGCGCCTCGTCCGAGTCTCTTGACTCGATGTCCAGCCTAAAGTCAGACACATCAAAGGGTATTGCATTGTCTTGACATATTTATTATATCAAATAATAGTCAATTACAGCTAATGTGTGTTTTTATTTTTGTATTGTAGGCATTGAAGTTGAGCGAAGATCCAGATGGGATCGATGGGGCTTGACAAGAGGCAAACGGGACAAAACAGTATCACAGCCTGACTTGCCAACGGCCATCTCCCGAGACAACAGTTCCTTACGTTCACGGCAGTACTCCAAATTAGCTTCAGGTAAGACGCTGCTGCTGTCTCCTCAAATCAAAACTTTCCTCTCCTCAAAGTCTAGTGGCTTTTTTTTTGCTCCTAGGTTGGTCTTTCATGTGTCTGAGTAGACTGAACCACAATCGTTACTGCTAGCATGTTACGTCACATGGGCTATGCAAAACATGTTTGTTACATTTTTTGCACAAAAAGTGCAAAAAAGTAACTTTTTTGGGAGATCTTGTCACTTTAAATCCAAATAAGCTGCTGCTGACAATTCTCCCACAACTCATCGCTCACACTCGTACTTGAAAATGGCTAAAAACAGACGTGCTATTATACAAACATACATCTTTGACAAGCAGAAGTGGAGACTTCTGCACAACCAACAAGAATGCCTCAGGTGTTTTCTGGATGGTAAGTCATCAACAAGACACTTGTTTTTGCCAGCAGCCACTGTACAGCTCATTCAGTGGTAAAACCACGCTAAAAACTTAAGTTATTGCCAAGAAGCAGCAAATGTACTTTATAAAGTACTTTTGCTAGTTTTTGAAGCAGTTGAGACCCAGATGAAAGTATAAAAACTTTCTCTTTAATGGTCCTCTTTAACGGCGGTTTCCTTCATTCTGGGCCAGATTTCCCTCCTGTATTCCATATCAAGCTCAGAGATCATGTCCTCCTGGAGGGCGACCCAGTAACCCTGAGCTGTCTGCCAGCTGGAAGCCCCCATCCACACATCGCCTGGCTAAAAGGTAAGGCTACAAATACACACTGAAATGATGTGATATATTTGTGACGTGTTTGGCATTTTCCTCCTCAGACAAGAAGCCTTTAGAAGTTGATGCTAGAATGAACATGATTTCCTGCCCCGATGGCCGACAGCTGCTGATGATCATGCAAACCACCAAAAAAGATGCTGGGGTCTATGAGTGTGTTGCTACGAACCCCCTGGCTGCCGTGTCCAGCTCTTGCACTATATCCCTTGCTCGTAAGAACAATTACATTTTTTTCTGAAGAAAGACTAAACATTCTAGTTGGAATACCAATATTAGATCTAATAAGGATATATTGTATGTCTTACAGGCCTGCCTAACCGTCCTGGGACCCCAGAGATTCCTCAGAAATACAACAACACAGCGTTAGTGGTGTGGAGACCCTCGGACACAATGGCCCCCTGCACTTACTCTCTGGAGAGGAGAGCAGAAGGTTTTCTCACACACATGATCCACTGTTTGACTTCTTTTTTTAAATTTAAAACTTTTGTGAAGTTTATTCAATCTAGAAAGAACAAATACAGTCACCATGCTTGTTATCCTGGAGCAACATATGGAAAAAATGTCAGAGGTTCAAAATACTACTTTTCCTACTTCTGGTAGCAGCCAGCTGTGCTGCAGTGCGACATGTATGTTGTTATTGGTGTCAGTCACTATAGCAGTGCTACTGCTATGAAAATGGACAATAAACCATCTCAAACTGATGCTTTCATAACTTTATAGATTGTAGGCAGTGGTGGGCACTGCTAAGAAATGAGCTAGCTGCGCTAACGCTAAAGCAGAAACAAAAATGCTAAAGTGCTAAACACTATTAGCACATTATTAGCAGATTAGTCTTTTAACCTTTTCCAGTTTTTTCAAGAGATATTTTTGCCAGATATTTTCAACAACGTTACTGATTAATGGAATCTTAAACTATAAAACAGCTCCAACCAAAAGGTTTTTAAGTTTAAATGCAAAGAAAAATCAACCAACCCTGGGTAGATTTAGTTATATTGATACATACAACTCCATCTTTATTAATTATGGTACCAAAAATACGCTCTGACTATTTTAAAGTTATTTAAATAGTGGCTATCCTCCTTGTTTCAGGTGAAAGCAACTGGCTGATAGTTGCAACCGGAGTGGCAGACTGTTACTACAACGTGACAGACCTGCCAGCAGGGGGCTCCTTCAGGTTCAGAGTGGCTTGTGTCAACAAAGCCGGTCAGGGTCCCTACAGCAACCTGTCAGAAGTTGTGACTCTGGATCCCACTGGTACCGTGTCTATTGTTATTTATGGAAATGTTTTTACTTTTACAAGATTAAATGTGTTTCCTTAAAAAGTCTACAGTCGACATTGTAACTCGTCTTCCTTAGAACCAGCCAAGTCCAGTTCTTCTGTGGTTGTGAAGACCGTTCCCACCACGAGTCCAGCGCCCCCTGTGGTCATGATGTCATCTATGAAAGTGCCTCCCATTAAACCAGCTCCCAGTAAATCCACCACTGTGACCACAACTCCTGCCTCTTCAGTGGCTAAATCTCCCTCTCCTGTAGCCATTAAGCCAGCTGTTGGCCATCCTGCAGGACCTGAGCCAACCTCAGCTGACCAAGCGCCAGTCACTCCCCCGAAAGCCAAGACCTCCATCAGCATCAGCGTCAGCAAACCTCAGGCGAAGCTGACGCCTCCGCCTGTCGTTCCACCCAAACCCCAGAGTCCGGTTCTTGCATTCCCCTCAACGACCAACAACAAGCCACCTTCCCCGGTACCAGCGTCTGCTGCTCCAATCGGGAAGCCGATTTCCTCGGTGCCGATGTATGTTCCCGCAGCAACAGCCCGCTCCACGCCGCCTTCTCAAGCCGCTCCCCCCCCAGCGACGACGGCGCCGCCCTCCGTCGCTCCGCTCCCTCTTTCCCCTCCCGTCGTGATAGTGCAGAGCCTGACGCCGGTTCTGCAGGGAGTGGAGAGTCGCGGTACTCCAAGCGGACGGGTCACCCCGTCTGGACGCCTCACCCCGTCTGGACGCAGGACGCCGCTGGGCAAGGCTGGGGAGGGATCTTTACGCCAGGGCGTTCCCCAGAAACCTTACACCTTCATGGACGAGAAAGCCAGGTGAGGCTGTAAGATTCGGCTTCTATTTAAAGCGGAACTCACAGATACACTCAAGGAGGTTACTTCATAGATATCAGGTAAATATGTTACGCCTGTTAAATTGACAATAAAAATAAATAGTCAACCACTCAGAAGGAGTGTTGTTTGACTTTTAGCAAACGATTTAATACAAAAAAACCATAAACTAAGAAAATAATAATAATAATAGTTATCTTGATGCATAAATCAGTAACCAAACTTCCTCAAAACAAATATAGAATAGATTTAATTCACTCAGTTCATGTCAATAAAGAAGTTCAAGTGGTTCAATTTCCAAAAATTCTCAATCTTTTTTCACGAATATTGTCCTCAAAAGAGTTCCATATCTTGGGAGACGTTCTCCCTTTTAATCCAGAGTCCAAATCCAAAACGTAAACTCCAAAGTGTCCAAAAAAAACCTTCCCCCCCAAAAATGAGAAAAAAACAGTGGTGCCACCAAAAATCCCCCAAAAAGAAACGTAAAGTCCAGATCTCACCTTGATGTCTTTGTTTTCCCCCCGGTGGCGTCTCCTCGCTCCGTCGGCTCCTCCAGCCAATTGCTGTCCTCTGACCTGGCGCCGTTTCCGGGTTTGAGCTCCAATCCAGCTCCAAAAGCGCACGATTCGCAGCGCTAGGGCCAACTTTGATTGCCCTTTTTCTCATTCCTTTGATTTGCTACTTATTCTAAACGTTCAGTCAATTCCAGTCTCCTGCTGCATGGACCTGACGGTGAGCGTCTTCCTCTCTGATCGCGCCGCTGCGCCTTTCTATTCACCAATATCAGCCACACCTAAACATCAGCATGACCTGCCCACAAATCAGCTTTAAAAGTGGAAATACGGAATATTTTTTACAAAGAAATAACTACACCTGTTATACAAACCGGATGATACTTTCCCTCTTCAATGTTCTTTATACAGGAAAAAAACACTTTTGGATCCTTCCAGTTTAAATAACGATATTCTAGTAGCAGGAGTCGTTTACCAACACACAACTCCATCCAAAATGGATTTTTGCACTGCAAAATGAAAGATTTTCCCAAGTATTTTTGGTCCTGTTTCTAGTGCAAATATCTTAATACACTTGAAACAAAAGAAAACTTACAAGTAACTTCAGCAACATTTAGAGGCTTGTTCTAGTCAATAATTCCTTATAATCGCTGAAAAATGTACTGGTTCATTATTTCAATTGTGACATTTTTCCATGTGCAATGAGTCGCATGAAGCATGTTGTTTTCCAGAGACCACTTTCCAGTAATGTAATAATAATGATTAATAACAATAATAATAATAATACTCTCAACATTCAGTAAACTTTAAATTCTAATAAACATTTAGCACTGGAACTGTAAGAAATTTAAAATATCTGTAATAAAATGAAATATTTGTTTCAAGTCCCCATTAGTCGTACAGCAGTAGAGACTATTATTCCTTTACAAATATTACAAAAAAATATAACAAAATACCAAAAGCAGCCGAATCAAAACTAAATAAAAAATGGAAATACATAAAACAATGACAGATTTAAAATATAAATTTAAAAAATTTAATCTCTACTACAGATTTTTAAGGTATATTTTAAAATGTACATGATCAGCCATCAATGTAATTTCAGAAGGTAACATATTATAAAAGATTAATTATAAAGTCTCTTTAAAAAATGTCTAGTTGAGACCAAAACACAAGACCAAAGACTTTTATCATCCAGAGAGAAATGATAAATAATCAATGAAATTTTATTTGTATAGCACATTTCAGCAGCAAGTCATTTCAAAGTGCTTTACATAATTATAATTAAAATAAAAATAAAAACAGAATAAACAATAAAAACAGAATAAACAAATGGATATATGGAAATAATGCGAATGGAAACGATTGAGTTTGTTTTAATTTTTCCTGCTGTTACATCAGGCCTAAGCACCAAGCAAAACTATAAAAATCCACTTTTGGACCAAAGCGCCTTCCCTGTGTGAACACCTGCCACTGTTTCCCTCCCTCAGAGGCCGGTTCGGCGTGATCCGGGAGTGTCGTGAGAACGCCACAGGAAACCTTTTCATGGCGAAGATCGTTCCCTACGAGGCCGACACCAAGCAGGCGGTGCTGCAGGAATACGACATCCTGAAGTCTCTCCACCACGACAGGATCATGGCTCTGCATGAGGCCTACGTCACGCCGCGCTACCTGGTGCTCATCTCTGAGTACTGCAGCGGGAGGGAGCTGCTCTACAGCCTCACAGAAAGGTCCACAACCGGAGCCTCACACAGCCTGGCCTGTCCTAAAGCACCGGGGTCAAACTGGAGGCCCACGGGCCGAATCCCGCCCATCACAGCTGCTTATGTGGCCCTTTAGGCTCTAGAACAGAGTGTCAAAACATTTTATCACACGGGCCAAAAAAAAGAGAACAAAAACTAAAATCAAGACAAATAAAGCAGTAAAAATAGAAAAGGGAGGTTATTCATTGGTCATAAATATAAACAAGATTTATATTGTCTTGATTTTGTCTAAAATCATGACAAATAAAGCAGTAAAAATAGAAAAGGGAGGTTATTCATTGTAGGTCATAAACATAAACAGGATTTTTCAGGTTTGCTGTATTTAAAGAAAGGCAACTTGTTTTCAAATTCTTTTGGGCTTTATATAACAAATATATTCTCATTTCAGCCTCACAGAGCCTAGCCTTTCCTAAAGCACCGGGATCAAACTGGAGGCCCACGGGCCGAATCCCGCCCATCACAGCTGTTGGTGTGGCCCTTTAGGCTCTAGAGCAGGGTGTCAAAACTTTTTACCACAGCCAGAAAAAGAGAACAAAAACTAAAGCAGTAAAAAGTTTTTGTTTTTTGTAGAAAAAGGAGGTTATTAATCGTGAACATAAACAGGATTTTTCAGGTTTGCTATATTTAAAGAAAGGCAACTTGTTTTCAAATTCTTTTGGGATTTATATAACAAATGTATTCTCATTTCAGCCTCACACAGCCTGGCCTTTCCTAAAGCACCGGGGTCAAACTGGAGGCCCACGGGCCGAATCCCGCCCATCACAGCTGTTTATGTGGCCCTTTAGGCTCTAGAACAGGTGTTGAAACTTTTTATCACACGGGCCAAAAAAAGAGAACAAAAACTAAAATCAAGACAAATAATGCAGTAAAAAAAAGGTGAGGTTATTCATTGTAGATTATAAACATAAACAGGATTTTTCAGGTTTGCTATATTTAAAGAAAGGCAACTTGTTTTCAAATTCTTTTGCGCTTTATATAACAAATGTATTCTCATTTATAAGAACAGAATTTGGGCCACTTTCTTTTAAAATGCTTGCTATATTTAGCCAAATTCTCTAAATTAAATTAAAGTTGATTTCAGTCAAAATCTCTGGATAAATGTGGTTCTACCTATTATGTAAGCTTGGTTATTTTGTTGTACCTAACTTTTTCCATTATGAGAAAATTATGTTGGTAATAATTTCATCCTGATTTAAAAGTAAAAATCAGTTTGGAAAAATTTGTATCATTCCCAAACTGCTTTTGGGTTCCACACAAACTCAGTCCAGCTAAAGCTCTTTAACAGTTTAATAGGTAACTTTATCAAAACATTTCACTGTAACCCTGGAGGACGTTTAAGCTCTTGCATATGAAAGTGGTTGAAACGTTGTGTGGTTCCCTCCAGGTTCCGTTACTCTGAGGATGACGTGGTGACGTACATCGTGCAGATCCTCCAGGGTCTGGACTACCTCCACGCGCGCCGCATTCTGCACCTGGACATCAAGCCGGACAACGTCATCGTGACGCACATGAACCTCATCAAGATCATCGACTTTGGCAGCGCTCAGACCTACAACCCTCTGTTCCTCAAGCAGTTCAGCCCTCCCATCGGGACGCTGGAGGACATGTGTAAGAGGAACATCCACACTGTCTCTGCAGTTCAGTGGACATATCTGGAGTTACGATTTTCAGACTGGATTTAGATTCTGAAAGGAAGAGATTTTTTTTTACCTCGGATCATTTGTTGGTCTTTCCTTGTTTAGATTTTAAAGTTTCTCCACTAGAAAGAAACAAAAAAGAATTGAATTAGGGATGCAAATTATTAATTTATATTTTCAATCTTCACATCCGTAGTGTCACTTCATGGAAAATCAATAATGTTTGGTTGATAAAGTTGACGCAGCTCCATCATTCAGCTGGATGAGTGAAACTTAAGCATTTTGTATCAAACTGTTTGGACTGCTTCTCTTCCCGTTCGGGAATTGGCTGCCATCTTTATTTCTGTATCAACTGGCTCAGCTTAAGGATGGCCAACAACGCCCTCTACTGGCTGCTGGCCAAACTACAAGACCGAGAGAAAGTCTAAGCTGGCGTTATTAGTTAATCGACTGGAACTAATTCTAATAATAAACCATTAATCGAGAATCAAAGTTAAGATCTTTGAAATACATTCAGAAAACCACAAACATTAAAAACTGTCTCTTGGATGAAAAGTATGAATAAAGAAGGTGGTTTGTGAAATGTTAAAAATAATAAAATAAAGCTGGTCTAAGACTAGATTATAAAGTATAAGCCGTTAAAATTGATCAAGCTGCTTTGCTCCTTAAGCTAGCGCAGTTAGTTTAGTGAGCATGAAAAAGAAAAATAAGACAAAACAAGGACTAAAGGACAAAAGGTTGCTGCAAAAAAAACACTAAGAACAGCTGGCTAACTAAAATCAGAAGGAATGACGCAGCATTACTGCTAAGCAAAGGTAATAATTATTGAATAGTGTATGAAAGTGAGAAAAAACTAAATCTAAACAGGTACAATCAACTTGTAGTACAATTATTAATAATAAAAGCTATTTGTTTCTTTGTAGGTTTCGGTGAATTGACTCGTTTTATTTGTTTGTTGTCCCTCAGCTCCGGAGATGCTGAAGGGAGACGTTGTGGGTCCTCCGGCTGACATCTGGAGTGTTGGCGTGTTGACGTTCATCATGTAAGTAACAGTTTCACAGCTTCCTCCTGGTAAACCTTGTTTAAATAGAAATGCATTCCTCACATGATTTAAATTGGTCGTTTTGATTTCCAGCCTTATGAATGTTGAAATAGTGAACAGACTCAGACTTTGATACTCTGTTACAATTTTATTCTGAAATCCAATTTTTTTTATTTTTCTGATTTAACCTAAGATTACTCTGGGCTCATTTATAGATTTAGTTTTAGAATAACATATGTCCATGTACATTCTTGTTATTTTATTTTATATTAAGATCATATTTCAACTAAATATAATACTTATATATATTTTTTAGATTTTTTTCATTGCTTATGGTTATATTTGTATTTGCCAATATTAAATATTTTGAAAAGAGTAGCTTGTCAATAAATAAGCGATTTCCACATTGGAATCAATAAAATACATTCTATACTATACTATATTATGCTATGCTATACTATACTATATCATATCATGCTATGCTATACTATATTATACTATACTATATCATACCATGCAATGCTATGCTATGCTATTCTATATTATACTATACTATATCATACCATGCAATGCTATGCTATACTATATTATACTATACTATAATATATTGCATAGCAATGTTATGCTATGCAATACTATACTATGCTATACTATACTACACTATATTATACTATATCATACCATATCATGCAATGCTATGTATACTATACTATACCATACTATACTATATCATACAATCCTATGCTATGCTATGCTATACTATACTATACTATACCATGCAATGCTATGCTATACCATGCTACGCTATGCTATGCTATTATTACCAAATATGGAAGTGGCACGATTCGGATTTTTGTTAAAGTGGAAAAAGTCTGAATTGGCTCGTTCAGACTGCTGTTAAAAAGTCGGACATTGGCAAAAACATCAGATTCGTGTCGCATGATGTGGCCTCAGCGATCCGTGTCGTTGATCTTGGTTTTCCAGGTTGAGTGGCAGGTCGCCTTTCATGGAAAATGATCCTCAGGAGACTGAAGCCAAGATCCTGGCCGCCAAGTTTGACCTCTCTAAACTCTACCAGAATGTGTCCCAAAGTGCCTCCTTGTT
Organism: Micropoecilia bifurca; assembly: GCA_903067075.1. Classification (NCBI taxonomy): domain Eukaryota; kingdom Metazoa; phylum Chordata; class Actinopteri; order Cyprinodontiformes; family Poeciliidae; genus Micropoecilia; species Micropoecilia bifurca. The sequence goes on from CAEGAF010049669.1 coordinate 14,772, forward strand.
CCTGAAAAAGATCCTCTGTAGCTACCCCTGGTAAGAGGACCGCTACGTTAGCTAGCTTCAGGAAGCTAACCCAGTGGGTTTTCAACGCGTTGTTTCTTCACCAGGGCCCGTCCGTCCATCAAGGACTGCTTCAGTAACTCCTGGCTTCAGGACGCCTACCTGATGCGGCTCCGCAGGCAGACGCTCACCTTCACCACCACGCGTCTCAAGGAGTTCCTGGCCGACCAGCAGCGGCGGCGGCAGGCGGTGGCCACCAAGCACAAGGTCCTGCTGCGGTCCTACTCGGGTTCGCCACAAACGCCCACCAGCCCCTCCGCGCCGACTGTCCCCGTGTCGACCTCCACACCTGTGACTCAATGAAAACAGGCTTCCAGACATCCGCTGGCAAGACGCTCCGCTCCGCGCACCGCGCTCCACTTCCTGGTTCCCAGCAGGAAGCTGAGGAACTTCCTTCACCACCAAGGGAACTCTGGGAAAAGCTGAAGGGAGAGGAAGAGGAGGACGCTGTCTTCAAACTATACCTCAAAGTTTGCGACTTTTACATCCGTTTTGAACTGAATCCTTCTTTTCGTGCCACTAAGTTTATGATGATGAGAGAAACGTGTCACTGGAGCCTAATGCGGGAGGCTTAACGATGTAATTAGTCAGTGTAAATAAAACACTCTCCTCCAAATTGAGGAACACATATCTCTCAACAAAATCCATATTTAGATTAGGGCTGGGCAATATGGCTGAAAAACATATCAGAATATAGGCGTTTCATATCAGTCAATATTGATAATTATTGATTAGTTTTTGTTTTAAATACTGCCAAACTGGTGGCGTGTTACTAGGTAACCGACATGGGGGAAGGAGGGGGGCTTGAAACTGCTTCTTACCCAGCAGGTCGTTACTAAGCAACCAGAGAGAGAGAGTTGGTTGATGCCACCAGCTTTGTTTAGCTAATCAGGAGAGGTTAAAGGGCTAAAGTCTCCCCTCCGCCTACATCCCCCAGAATGCCGTGCGGTTCTGTATCAGAGTTCAGTGAAATTACTGAGCACTCTATCTATTGATATCGATCACATATCGCGATATATATTGTTATTGATTCATTGTCCAGCCCTGGTTTAGGTGAAGAAATGAAGACAGTTTAGTTTATGTTGCGCCTGGTTCTGTTTCCCAGGTCAACTGCGTTGTGGTTAGCGCTGTTCTCGAACGTCTCAGCTGTGCTACACATGCGCTGATATCGCCGTAGCGGCTCAGTGAAGGTCAGGAATGTAGCAGTTCAAGAATGAACTACTTCCCGTTTTGATTTTTTCGTTTAATGTCTTCAGTTCGGAAGTCACATCAATGGCTTCCACACAAGGGCTACAAGGAAGGAATCTGAACATCCGCTCATCACACACAGGAAAAAGCGACGACTGTAACTTTTTTAAATGTTGTAATACGGTTACTATCTTCACTCTTCCATATGAAACTAACTCTCTTCCAGCAGGGATGTTAACAGCAGAAGTGTTTCTCTGCCGACAGGTACAGAGGATAGCAACCTTTAGTATACAACTAAAAAACAACAACACATTTCTGCACAAATGTTAACAAAGTCATTGTCATAGTCTCAATCATATTTAGCTATTAGTTAGCGACTCCTAAGGTCTTAAACAACAACAATATGAACTAATTTAGTATTCAGAACGGTAACTGCCTGAAGTTCCCATATTGGAAAAATAGATCTCTAAACAACTACTTTTCTAACTTCCTGTCACACCTAGCTATGCTGCAGTGCTAATACTTAGAACATAAACAGTCCTGAAAGTTTTTGCTTTCTTTGAAGCAGAGGCTCACAAGAGTTTTTAAATGCTAGTTTTTTAGCTTCCTGTAGTAGCTAGCTACACTACAGTTACAACATGATGGTTAGATCCAGTCAAACCTTTTTTTAAAACTGTTCTTTCTATTTTTACAAGTTAGAATTATTAAAGAGACCATCAGTATTGAGGCTAGGCTGGCAGCGCTGCAATGCCAACACTCAATGTCCTACCTTTCAAACTTCCTCCAGTCAGTAGCTGTGCTGTTGTGCTAACATCAGCTTGAAGAATAAAAAAAAGTCAGTGTTATTTATATTATTTGCTTAATTTCCCACGCCAATTAGCATTTTTGTTAGCATTATTCCCCATGAAACAAAAACCATTTTCTTCCTTCACAGTTTTCTGCTGTTCAGTAGCTAACCCCTTAGCTAGCTGTTTCCCAACCTACAGGGCTTACAAAGACGGCTAACCACCTGCTCACCCAGTTCACCCAAACACTTCCAGTCGGATAAGTGTGACATATTTAATCCAGAGATAATTGCACTTTTTTTAAAGCTAAATATCATTTTTTACTAAGGTTTTTACTATACGTTTTGCTGGAACTGAGTCCAGCTAACTGTTAGTTTGAGCAGCACTAAAGACATAAAGTAAATGAATAACTTGATTAAAGTTCTCACAGTGAGTTGCAGAGTTCAAGAATTTCATCTGAATCACTTTATAAACCATTAAAGAGCAGCAACTGGCATGTAAAGGTTAGAAAGGTTCTTGTTTTAGCTAATGCTGTTTTTGTAATTTTCTTTTTGTACAATGTTGTGTCTGAAAGGCACAAGTCTTTTGGCATAGCTAATTATTTACAACATACTGTAGCCTGTAGACTGAATGTCAGAATCAAACACATAAACATGCTCAGTTTCAGTCATTTATTCATAAATAAACGGTTCAGCTGGTTTAGTTGTATGTACAGCGAATGCCACCTATCTGGGTTTCAGTATTTGTGGGAAAATTTAATAATTTACATTTTTTTCTATAAAGTAATACAACTTCAGAAGCTATTGGCTGGTGTTTACAAAGCAGCCAATCTGGGAGCCCCATTTTCTTTCCTTGGCACTGATTGGCTGAAACCCCAAGACAAGAAATAAGGAAGACTGTGAATGTTAGCTTGTTCCCACTGTGTGTAATAATTAATATTAAGGTATGTTTTGTGTTTGAACTACTACAATAGGCAGGTTTTTTAAAGTTATTGCAGGTTTTAGCTGTTGGCTCTGGTCACTCTGCAGGTTCACCGAGTCGTTCCTTTCTATCTGGTCACGTTTGATTTTAAAAGCAGCATATATAACATTTTTTTATGGAAGCACATTTTAAATAACCTAAGGAAAATAACTATCATTTCAAGAAGTCACTAGTTATATATTTATATGTTTACAAACTGACAAATGCTGCTGATTTTTCTGTGAAATCTTTTCACAGGTTTATTTATTCTGTTTGGTTTGGCCTCTTCTGTGTTTGCATTGCAGTCATTTTTCTATGCAGAAAACTTCAACCTGAATGAAAACATAGGCATGCAAGTGCAAAAAAAGTGCTGTGCAGTATGAGAACCCAATTCCTCGATGACTAAATGAAGTGACAGGGTTTCGCCCCATTTTGTAGAATAATCAGAAGATATTTTGTTGCAGTGCCTCGTGATGAAGTTTAGACCCAGAGGGTAAAGATAATGTAGTTTACAGGATGACTTGTTTATTTTTAATGTGAGCGCTTTGTGTGTGTGTTTTGGCTAAAATTGTTCATTTCCTGAGCGACAGTGTTTGTTACTACAGCGTCAGCTTTTTATTTGTGAAATCTTCTGAATCTGGCATGGAAATGGCATGACAGGTGTTACAGTTGTGAAAAATAAAGGAAACATGATTACATATAAGAATTCGTGGTGGCATTTTGTTTGGGTAAATGCTTTGCTAGGCGCTGCTGCATGACACAATAAATTAATCAGAAATTTTTAAATTGATCTGAAAGATCCACATTTCCATTTAAACACCAGGATATTAAAAACTAAAATAAGCAGAGTCATATCAGGGAGGAGCTTTAATGTGCAGAAGGTTTTGCTATAACCTGCTACCGTACAATGGTGCATTAGGACTTTTGTAGATAGAAAAAAGCACTAATTTTGTGCCAAAAAACTCAGTAACTTGGAGATTAATCTAAAAGGTTTTCTGGAAAAAAAAACATGAAAATTTCTGAGTATGAAAAGCCTGGAATTTTTGACTTGTGAAAGTCAGAAAATTTCAAAATTAAAACATTTTTTGACCTGAAAATCATAAGTTTTCTCTAGAAAATTTGTGACTAATTAGAAATTTTATAGAGAAAATATGGAAATTTCAAAAGTTGAAAGTGCGAGAATAAACTCAGAAAATAACAGATTAACCTCAGAAATGTTTATAGTTCATTCTTATACATTTTTGACTTTTGTAACTAATTTTACTAAGTTTTTTCTAGAAAAAACTTCTGTTAAAAAAGAAACTGCATTATTTCTTGCAATTTTAAACTTTTAAAACTCAGAAATGTCCAAATTTTTCTGGAAAATTTCTGAGATTAATTTTAACATTTGAAATTTCTGAATTTTAGAACAGTTTAGACTTTAGAAAATTACATATTTTTTTCAAGAAAATTAATTATATTAACCTTGAAATTTATTTTTATAATTAAAATTTTTATAGATTTTCCCCACCTCAAAATGTCAGTTTTCACACAAATGTTCAACCTTAGTAGCTCATAAAACTGTGGGAAATGTCAATTAATTCCTTGAAATTTCTGAGATTGATCTATATATTTTTTTATTTTTCTCATAAATGTTTGACTTTTGTAGCTCAGACGTTTCCAAGTTTTTCTAGAAAATTTCAGAGAGCAATCTCAAACTCTACAAGTTTTGTAATAGAAATTTCCCATCTTAACATTTGAAATTTCTAAATTTTAGAACAGTTTAGATTTTGAAAAATTTCTGATTTTTTTCTACAAAATTAATTAGATTAATCTCGAAATTTCTTTTTGTAATTTAAATTTTTTATTTTTCCATCTCAAAATGTCAAGTTTTCTCACAAATGTTAATAACGTTAGTAGCTCAGAAAACTGTGGTAAATGGCAACTAATTCCTTGAAATTTCTGATATTGATCTATAATTTATTGAATTTTTCTCATACATTTTTGTCTTTTGTAGCTCAGAAAGTTCCACGTTTTTCTAGAAAATTTCATAGAGCAATCTCAAACTCTACAAGTTTTGTATTAGAAATTTCCTCCTCGTCAACACAAACAGTAAAGCAGGATTGAGTCACAAGATGGCGCTGTGGTTCAGCCGACCGCTGAGAAGAGTCCCAAACATGGCCGCCGTCCAGAGGCAATTAGCCAAAACTCATTTTAGCAAAACAACATCTCAATATATTTAACTTTAACGTTATAAAGCACCAGGTTTCCGTCTTTTAGGTCGAACTCGTTCAGGTTTAAACCATGTTAGGTGGCAGAACGCGGGTCATCGGGGCCGCTTGGCTGCCTGGCGCCGCTAAAATAGCCGGTTATGGCGGAGGCAGCCGCTGCCTCCCGGAAATGCTGTAAGCTCATTATCGGTCACTGAGAGCGTCAGACGGGAACGTGTGAGGATTGTGGCAGCAGAACTTTGCGTCTTGCTTTTCTGCTACCTACTTAAAGTCCATGTGGGGATGATTTAGAGACACGTGGAAAATAAGCCGCGCGTTTGTCGGTGTGCGGCCAATAATGAATGGAAAATATCTCAACTGAAAGGCATCTGAAACCTTTTACCCTCTTAATTACAGGAGACGTCAAACATCCAGAGAGAAACTTATGTCTTATTTAGTAAAACCAAGTTTCAGTTCTTAGTGTTAACTGGAGGAAGTCAGACTCAGATCGGGTTTCAGCGCTATTTTTAGGATGTTAGCGGCAGGCAGCATGAAACACTTAAAGAGTTTGTGTTGTTCAAGAATCAGATGAAAGACATTGGTACAAACAAAAAACATTTTAAATCTGATTTTACCTGCTCAACAATAAATAAAGTAGTTGGACGTTTTGTAAAAATAGCGGTGCGAAAGTTAAAAAGGGTTTTGCACATTTGCGGTATTGAAAGAAATGCATCAAATTAGCACATTTTTGGGGGGTGGCTGGGTGGGGATATATAAGAACTGGGTTTTTGCTACTTGTTTGATCAAACTTTGGAGCTGTGTGACGCTGAAACCCAGGTGAATAATTCCAGCAAATCAGTGGTTAGCGCTCCTGATGTGCAGGTCTGGTTTCTAAAAATATTTTGTAGGTCATCCAGAGGTCACCATCCCCCCCACCTGCCTTCTTAGTGCTGCGTTTGTCCCGTTAGTACCGTCATTAGTTTCGTTGATGAAGTCACAACACCCCAACGTAGAAAAACCATTGAAAAAGACAAAAAATTGCGAGGGAGATGGAAGTGGTTTTTTATGCTTGCTTGACTGTGACAACGGTAGCATATCCAGAGACTCATAGACATATATCTTATATTATGTCTATGCAGAGACTCCCTTCAAATGCGTCCTTCTTTTCCCCAGATATGACGGATGGGTCGGGTGTTTCCTTCACGGCCCACCATATCCCATAATTCATTGCGGGTTCAGGCAGAGCGTCAATGGCGGCGAATAGCGACAATTTAGCTTTATAACACTTTAAATTACACAAAGTGATTTGGTTCAATGTTTTTAGGCGAGAATGTAAGTGAGTAAATCTCAAATATCTGCTCGGTTCATCAATACATCACTTAATTGCAATATTGCTCTGACATTTTCGGACCTGCCTGCTACCGCTGCGTTAGCATCCAGCGTTAGCATCCTGCGTTAGCATCCAGCGTTAGCATCCAGCGTTAGCATCCAGCTGGCCGGAGCTCCAGGTTCGGTACCGAGAGAAAACGCCCAACTCCGG
>CAEGAF010049676.1:0-21711 GCA_903067075.1 Micropoecilia bifurca
TCTCTGATTCAAATCAGCTCCGAAATAAAAGCTGCTGTTTACCAACAGAAAAAGTCCAATTTTTCAATTTTTAGGTCTCCATGTAAATCATCACAGGGGCATGTGCTGTTTATTCATTTATTTATTTATTTTCCTCTAACACCCGTGTTGGTGCTATGCAATAAATGTGTAGAGGCCGTTGTAAGCAAAGGTTTCTGAAATCCTTAATCCTTTGGCCATTATATGTAAATGAATAAATAGAACATTTCCAATGACTTTATGTCATCAGCAATGTTGTATTTTGAGCTAACATTCAGCTAAATTGAATAATCTGGAAATGAGTCATTCTAGCAGCATTGTTTGTTTCTGGATAATATTTATCAATGGATTACCAGAGTATTTACTAAGTGAGTCAAATCTCAGTTGTTTCTGTTTGATTGTTACTGGCACTGATTGCACCTTCTGTGCTGTACATTATCTTATCTTCTACTCTCAAAGTGGCTTTCTGACAGCATGTCACTGGTGATACAGATAATACACCTCAAAGGTGTGTCGGAAGCAAGAGAAATGCTGTGGATGAGCCATTAGATATAATTCAAGTAAATTTAAAGTAAATATATGAAAAAGGATTGTCAAGGCGTAATGAACTGCCAATGTAGGATACGTTTTTGCAATGCACTTCAATGATCGCATATAGCAGAAAGAACTTTCTTTCTACTCAGCGCACGTTTTCTTCTCTCCTCCTTTTGTGAACAGTTCTGTGCTGGGCCACGTGAGATGACAAACATACCGAGCTTCTACTCCCTAAAGCAGCTGGTCATCATTCCCACAGCCATATGCAAAAAAAGAAAAAAAATGCCCAGTGGTGCAAATTTATCCAAACCGCTCTGTGAGAAAGTGGTTGCTGTTCCCGCAATTGTCCTCAAACAATTATTGAGCAAAGATCAATGGGTGACTCGTGGCTTTTAAAGAGCAGTTTTTCCAACTACAATAATACAGGCCATCTAATGCAAGGGATACAAGACTCTCAGAAACAAACCAAATATAGAGCTAGAGAAAGAACGGAAGGCAGATAAAAGCTGACACCCAATGTATTAAGACTCAGCTCTATTAGATATGAGCTTCTGCAAGGGTGAAGCACCACTGCTTAAGGCAAGATACTGCTTGCTCATTGTGCTTCAGAGAGTGAGGCTGTGAAGGCAGTGTTGCCAATGCCTTCTTTATACAGCACACAGTCCCTCATGCATGATTTAAGAAAGTGAAACTCTTACTTTAATATTAAAGTAGGAGTGAAGTAGAAGAAACAAAAGGATGTGCTTAGCCAGCAAATTTTATTAAAAACTGATAATATACCTTTGAAAAAATTAGCTAGCAGTCAAGATTTAACTTTAATGTAGGTTTTTTCTCCACAGCGCTGCCTTTTAGCCTTTCACTAAGAAGGTCCTGGGTTAGAGTCCCAGCATTAGCGCTATAAGTGCTGGGGGTACTCTGGCTTCATCAGTCCAAAATCATGAATTTTAGTTTAACTGGTGTCTCTTAGGTCTGCATACTGTGCATGGTTATGTGACAAGTCTTTTTTTAAAGGGTTGATCCCTTTCCAGGAATATACTTGTCTTGTGATTAGATATAATCTTTATGAGCAGGTTATGAATAAAATGCTACTACTACTTAAATAGTTTAGATCATTTCATAATAATCACCTCCAGTTTTTCAGCTCATCGTTTCAGCTTCCTGTGTCCACTTTGGTTTTATGCAAGAAATTACATTTTTATATTTTTGCAGATATGTTGCAGATACTCAGTGGAAGTGAATGGGTCTTCAGCATATTAGGATGAACTTGGCTTGGTGTTTCCAGTATCAAGCTTCAGCGCCTCAGTCTTTCATGAGTTCAGAGAGTGAATCTCTGAATCCCAATGCAACACAGAGCTTTGCTTTGAATTTTCCTCCACCAATGTTTTACTCATGCCTGCATTACAGTAGCACTGAGTTACTGCTTGACATACTTCAATCTGTTATTTGGGCTGTAAATTAAATACAGGTTAGTTTTAGCCTAACCTGTAGCACAGGATTCAGTGACTTAAAAGGCTCAACAAGCTGATAAAGAAGGCTGGTTATGTTTTGGGACTGCTCTGGAACCTATGAAGATGATTGTGCAAATTTATAAAATGAAGAAAATTATGGACAACCCTAAACAGTCCCTTCATCCGGCTGTAATGAAAAACATACCATCTTCAGTTACAAGTTTCTTCAGAACCTCTAACTGTAATATAGACAGTTACAGGAGACCCTTCCTGCCCTCAGCCATTACCCTCAGCCATTGCTCATTACTTGTGACACATATAATGAGTTACAACAATGTTTAATTTCCCTTTGGAATTAATAAAGTTTTTTTTAGCTGAATTGAATTAGTTTTCTGCCTTTATTTTGAGTTTGCTGATAAAATTGGAAGTTTGCCTGGAATGAGAGCTTGGGATGATTGGCACCAGCCACTGTTTTAAACAGAAGAAAATGCTTATGGTCAATCAATAAGTGTGTCAGTGATCTAATTTTAGATTTAGGTAGTTAAAATCCCTCAAATACTTTACTTAACTTTGTAGTAAGTCTTTGGATCCAAATCTGAACTTTGGTTTACATCTGCAGAGCTCTAATCCACACTTCCATATTAATGAGTCATTTTCCATCACTTCAATTCTGACCAAAATTATAAACCGGAGCTTACCTTCCAGATGTTTTATTATTCAAACAGCACAGACAAAACAAAATGCATATCTACTTGATCTAATAATGGTATGTTTCCTCCAACCAACTATTTGTTATTATATCAAAGTTGTCGCCTCTTTTATTTTCTTACATAATAGTAATTTGTCTTGCAGGGTGCCTGGTGTGTGTTTTTGGGTCTTTGCTATGTTTGTGTTCTTGTAATAGCTCCACGTTTTGGGAGGAGAGGCAAAATTGGACCTGAAAGCTTGCGCTGATCGAGTGAATATTAAAGGGTTGGGGAGATTGCACTCTGGATAAGTGGCTCTTGTTGCCGTGGAGTGTGACACTGCTCCTCTTTGTAATGATTCACAGTGCTCTTGACACATGATATTGTAGATATTCAGAGGATTGCTGGTTTTCTGCTGGTGAGGATTTTATCTCCAGGAAAAACAGTTGGATGACTGTCAGCTGTTCCTTTACATCATATAAATTCTTCAGTAAAGCTAGCAGATTCCATAATTTAATCTAATTTCTGTGTAATTTTAGGTAAAAGGGATTGTTTTTCATAAAGGGTTTAAGTATTAAAGTAGACACGAGAGAAGAGGCACAGAAATAATGCTTTATTTCATTTAGCTGAAAGTGTTGTTGCACAGCCAAAGATGTGCATAAGCTCATAGCTGATCTCTTTTTTCCAAGACATGAACCAGCTTAGTTTTACACATCCATTATGGCTGCTTAAAGCTCCAATCTCTTTAGTGCTGGGAGTCAAATAAGGTCAGGCCCTGTCACAATTTTAGGATAAAGTTTCCCCCATTTAGAAATTAAATCTGGAAATAACTTTGAATAGAAAAAGACACATTTCATGTGAGACAGATTTTATAAATCTTCCTAACATCCATGATGTCCAGAATTAAATCAGCTAATGCGGTAATGCGGTCATTATTCCTCCCACATTTGTTCTGATTAAACAGTTTTATTTTAAACACATGTATTTTCTCAAACCTGCTACCCAAACTTATGATGCCTTTAGAAAAGTTCCATATATTTTGCGTTAGTTTTTTATCTTTTATAAACTCAATTAAAATCACCAGCACATGCTGTATCTATAAAAAAAAGTCTATGGTGTTTTAAAAATATTTACAGGGTAACCTTTTGGATCCTAATGCTTTTAGTGTTTGCTCACTTTTTATTCAGATAATTTGACAGTATAAGCCTTGTTGAAGCTGTATTTTGACTCACTCTATTTACTCCCAAAATTGTTAGCTGATCCTGTGAAGGTATTTGAATCTAAAGGTTAAACATGATAGATTTGTTTTGTTGGCAAGCCAACACCAATTACTCCTCTTTTATAATTAAAAGTTAATACAAAACATGAACTGTGCAGAAGTTTAAATTGGAATTTGTCTGAAACAAACTGCAGTGAATACTTAATCTATCTAACAAAAACAAAACTCCACATATAGTACAGGGTCTATCAAAAATTATGCACTACCTCGCTATCAAGGCTGCTGTTTGGGGTAGATTCATACTCCAAACAACAGGTCGGCCCTGTAATCAGAAGATTACCCTGATTTTTGAAAAAGGATCCAGCTGTGGAAATACACCTAAGTTCCACAAGATTTGCCTTCAGGTTTTGTTAATTTCAAATTTTTAGTTCTAAAAATTTACAAATAAGCCTAAAACCAGTTCTGAATGGTGTTATGCTTTTTCTTGTCTGCTTTATATATCCTTTCCCACTAAGAAACAGAGCACTGGACACCATGGAGATCTTTAAGATGAGCAGGATGTAAACTATCAACAAGATCCAATAAAGGATATGAGTGTTTTTGAATTGTAAATTTGTAGGAGACAACACAACAGCTTAGTTATGATGGATTATAAGGCCCTGAGATCAGGGACATCAGACATCCTGCCATATTTTCCTCTCTTGCACTTGAATAAGCCTTTTTGAATAGGTATTATGTGTCTAAGTGTCTGCATACCTAAACCTACACACATATTAAAGTTGTGCAAGGGAACATCTGTGTAATTGAAATAAAGTATATTTCAGGCTCAGCTTCATAAGCTTTTTTCAACAGACTAGTTTCTATTGGAAAGTTTATCAGTTTAATCTACCTTTATTATAAAATTGCATCCAGGTGAGGATAAGCACTCACAAGATTGATTGTGAGTATTCTTCTACAATCATGTTTATCAAACTTTAGCAAAACAAAGAAAAAAAGATAAAGTAGAGACTAACCAGGGCCTGGCTGTAGGAACATCTCTGACAGGATCTCTAGGTGAAGGAAGAGAAGTGCACCTCCAACACCAAGCAGCAGGATGAACCAAAAGCCACGGGGCATTCTTCGTAGTCGTATCCAAAGGGAATCCATCTCCATCCTTAACTTCATCCACACCATAATGCGGCACAGTATGGTGCGTATATAATACGTTCTGGGGAAATATTAAAAAAGAGAGAAATGATGACTGCTTTTAGATTGCTTTCAGTTTAATCCATCTTTATAACAATGCAAAATAAAGCAGCAGGCATAGCAACACGGACTAACTTAAATCTGATGAACAGATTTTCTTCAGCTCATACAATGTTCTTGACGTTTTTCACATTGCAAACATAAATGTTATGATAATTTGTTGGGATTTCATTAAAACATGATCCATTCCAACTGCACTGAGGATTGCAGCCTCTGAATATGAGCTCTACCACTGATCCACCTGGTGTCCTCTTCAGTTAGGGAACATTGAGTTTTTCTTCTTTTTTTCTCTAATTACTGGTGACTATATTTAGAAGAAATTAAGCAATTAATAATAAAGGATGTAAAGGAGCAGATTTCAAGAAAATTCTACTAAGACCTCTAAGGTTGATAAGATTCAACATATTTGCTTTCAGATGTGAAAACAACTAAAAGCAACCAGGGTTTTCCACTTCTTGATGTTAAACTTATTTGTCTGTTTTTATGTTGTGTTGTACAAAATAAATGTCAAATCAAATTTGGAAAATGTTTTGAAATCTTTTCTAATAGTTTCAGTTTTTTACATTTCAAACCCTGAAATTACATCTTTGAGATCCACAGATTTCAGTTCAGTTTATTTATTTAGAGACAGTTAAAAAGACATGTTAAAAAAAAGACAAAAATAACAATTTGATTCAGTCAGATAGTTTCAGTTTATCTTAGTTATCAAACAATGCACTCAAGGTCGTTTTAATATTCAAACTGGTTAAAAGGTTTCCTATAAGGAAACCTAGCAGAACAAAAGCCAGAAACGACAACTTAGTTTTTTCCCCAAAATGAATTTTTCTAGATCAACAGACAAGCTGCACAATTCATACAGAGCTCTCATAGTCACAGTACAATTATTTCATAAAGTCACACTTTTTCTTGTTCTCAGAAGTGAAAGTGTGAGGGATTAAAGTAGTTATAGATGTCCTATTTGTAGGTAACTATACAACCTATTTCACTTGCTTTTTACTGACAACACTGCACTTCTATATGAATAATAATGAAGTCAGTCTGTAAGAAAACAGTGAGCAAATGCACAACCAGCAAGGTAAGGGTAACAGGAAAAAACAGCAAAAATGGATTTCTCTGTAGTCAGGCATGACTGTCAAGACCTGAAATTGTTGAATTAAAGAAAAGAGAGAAATGTAGGGCTGTCTTTATTTAGTTTCTTCTCACCATGACAACTACACAGGAGTTTCAGTTCAACCATAATGACCCAAACAAATTGGAAGTAGCTCCAACCAAGTTCAAAACAAAAACTCAACCCATCAGCGTTGCTTGGAAGCTCCTAGCTCAAGGTATTACAGCACTGCACTGGTTCATTAAATCTGTGCTTACAAGACTCACATTGAACTTTTCAAGAAATTAAACATGTCTTGATGTTAGAACTAATAAAACATGATTGCAATAGAAACCTTAAGGAACATACATTTTTTCCATATGCGTTTCCATTTGTTAAAACTATATGTTGTAGTGAGGGCAAAAAACACTGTACAGTAGATAAGGTGGGAGTTGTGTGTAAGGTATAATGTGAAACATGTGGAAGTTCTATTTTGTGGCTAAGCATTTTACCACATATGAAATATTTTCTAATGTTTCACAAATACAAATTATACGACGTAGCAACAAGTGTTTCACACGTAGTAGTTAGATTACGTATCTGGATTTAACCTGTAAAAATTGTGGGGGGAAAACGTACAGGTCAAATATATTTCAAATTTTTTCTCAGAACACCAAATCAAGTAGATGCCTGATCACACTGTACAGAGTGGAAAGTGTGTTTGTTTATGATGATCCTTGGGTGTTTTGTTTTTTGTGTTCATTTGCGTCTGAGTTTCACCTCATTTGTTGCTCATTAATGTTCCATAAGTCTTGCCATATTCAGTCTCTCTATGTCTGACATCGTCAGCAATATGTTGAAATATTAGTTCATTTCTTTGTATATTTAGTTTTCTACTTTATTCTTCTGTTATATTATTTGTGCATTTGGATTTATTCCTGTTAGATCTAAGTCTTCTCCCTGGGTTTGTAGTCCATTTTGAGTCTTTGTTCAGCTGCTTTATGTTAATTAGTCTCCCTTCCTCAGTTTCTCTGCTTTCATTCTGTTACATCTATTCCACATTTCTTCTGATAATCTCATTTGGTTCGTTTGTCATTTTCCACCTCTGCCTCTGTATTTAGGCTCATCCTTGCTGGATTCCTTTGTTATTCTGTCTGAAGTCCCTGACCTGCTCTTTATACGATTCCCCTGTAAGGTTTCCACAGTGACTGTAGCAAACTCTGTTCTTCCAGTCACTGTCTGCACTTGGGTCTTTCACAAACAGCAACATAAAACTGTCTGATAATTCTCTATAGTTGCTAAGAAAACTGCAGTCTATGTTTGAAAGGGGATTGCCTAAGTATTTATTTAGTGAAAGAATAATAATAATAATGCTAGGATGACACTAAATTTTATATCTTCCATATATTTTCAGAGTATATACTAAAGCTGATCAATAAAACTGCTACCATTTTATTCTAAAACATAAAAATAAAATATGAAACCATACATTTTTACAACTGCACTATCTTCTCTGATGCATTGCTAGAAAGCCATGTTTAAGATCCTTTGATTTAAAATTTATTAATTAAACCAATAATAAAAAAAATAATCAGGATTTTTATTTGCATGCAGCATTTCTGGTCAATATAGTGTTTCAAATTGCAGCAGGTCTTTTTGTTTTCCATAAAAAAGTAGTTTACCCTTTGTTCAACCAGTCACTTGTGAGCCAAGTCAGACAATACACCTCCATCTGTCTTTGTTTTACAAAATCACCTTCAGGTTATTACAACTTTTTTTTATTTCATCTCTGAAAAATCTTTGTTTTAGAAGTCATGCATTTACATTATAATTGTAGCTTTTATTTACAAATAAATAATCGCAGCCCCTTGTTAAGATAAGGTGAATGGTTAGATCTAACAGTGATGTGGCATATCTAAAATGCAAACAGTCATTCCTTCCAATCTCAACAGGCATATTAGATCAAACTAAAAACAAACTCCTGCTAATACACCTTCTGTTACTTGAATTTACAATGTATATAATCACTTATAACACCTGAACTGATTGATTTTCATATTCCCACTGCTAGATTCTCACCAACAAGTTTCAATATATTTTTGTTGTCTTTCTGACGAGAGATATTTTGTCATGAAAACACAGTAATAATAATAAAATAAAATAAAATAAAATAAATAAATAATAACAATACAGGTAAATAAGTTCTTCTGGTCATTTCTCCAGCCTTATAAACAATATACTGTCTCAGCAGAAGGAACATCTGCATAACATGAGATACCATTTTTTATTGGACCTCTTATTTTCTTTTGGAAAAAATATTAATACCATAACAACATCATCTCATTCTGGGGAATAAATAAAGTAATCATTCTCCTACGTTCTTTGGTCTAGTGTATTTTTTAAGCATTAAATTAAAATACAAGGCTAATCAGGATACCAAATGAGTCACAGAGGAAAATAATGTCCCTGAAAATGTCCGAGTGTGTAGCTTGATGTGACAGTACATCAAGATGTGAAAGTACATGGAACCTTTCTTAGAAAAACCATCCAGTGAAGCTGGAGAGATTCAGTTGTTTTCAATATTGCAATGAAAAAAAATACTATCTGATATTTTATCACAGGTCACTATCATTGTAATGTTATCTGATTGGAAATCAAAGCCATGCATGTTCAAAGTAGCTGTAATTTATGGCAAAGCTGCTCTGCCAGAAAGACTAGTTATACAATCAATGATAGAACATGAGGAACAGACTTTTTTATTTTTTGTCAAATTTTTATAAGCCTTTTTTATAGATTATGCACCCTAGGATAGGTATTTCTATAACTAATTGTGTCTTAAAATAGGCATTAGCCAAAGAAAAACAGCCCCTGTGGTAAGGTCCATTGGGTCAGTCACTGCCCTTCACTGTATGCTAAGGAAGGCCCCAATAAGAGTATCATCAGTGACAACTAAAAAAAAAATTAACTTAGTATTAGAATTATGCTACCCAGAGCAACATAAAAACACACACATCAATGTCTTTATCTTTTTTAAAATCTTTTTTCATCTTTTTTTCAAAATCTCTTTCTCACTGTTTATTCAATGTCACATGCTGTTTTTATTTAATTATGTAAAGCACTTTGAAATACCTTGCTGCTGAAAGGTGCTATGGAAATAAAATTTTATTGATTGACAATAATTGATTCAGCAAAGAACAATAATATCTGATAAACAGAAAAAGTAAACAACGAAAAAGATTACAGCAATGTTACTGAAACCAATGAAACACGCTGAGGAACATATGTTGAAGCTTATGGGCGGACCATCTGTAAAATCCTCTGCAAAGTCCTTCAAGGTGGAGAATTTGGTCAGCTGTCTGCAGCATGTGTTGCCATTATCAACTTTATCTTTAACTGTTTTTTTACCAAAGCAACACAAAACGTCGCAAAATAGTATGGCAAAGGCGAGATTCTGAGAGCCTCAAAAACATTAAATTCAGCGATACTGATTGTCCAAATGTTTATAATTTTTCCCTTGCCACCATACAGGATTGGCTAGTTAGCTTGATTTCTGGGGCGCTGGCTAGTTAGCTTGATTTCTGGTAAACTGACGGGAGTCTGTTCAAAAGTTTTCACCGTTGAATGAGAGTTAGTTAGAGGTAAGGTTATGTACACAATGCAGATTATCTTTAGGCACACATTATTAAGGTAAATATGCAAATACATTATTAAAAAAATCGTTTTTGGTTCCCTCCTCCCCCTTCTTCTTCAGATAAAGGAGGGCGGCGCCCCATCGCCCCCTATGGACCAGCCGCCATTGGGATCTGTTTACACAATTCAAACAAGACCTAACTCTTTAAATGAAGACATGCTGAGATGCAATAAGCACATATGCATGCTCGAACAGTACTCATTCTGTGGACAGTTTTGCCCTTTACATTCTAGATGCCCTTTTCAGACTGAAATACCAAGGTAGCATTTTCAAACAGAGCATCACAGACATTGATGGTTTAATGAGATACAGTGCAAGAATGCAACAAGAATAAAAATTATTAATGCTATAGTTTTACTACACACAAGTAGGCATGGGGTGGTTTTTGTTAATGTGGAGCATAGATTTAAAAGCACTAAAATCCAAGTTTGTCTTTAAGAAGTGTGGACATGACCAAAATTTATTCAAGCTGCAATGAGACACTGAGTAAAACTGTCAGTCAGAAATTATTGTGATCATTTTATTTTATTATGGAAAAAAATAACATAAATCCAGCTGTTTAAAAGTATTTCGGATATCCAAAACACAGGGTCCTAGAGAAGCACATCTGATCAATGTCTGTAAAGTGATGTTTTGAAGCAAACTTGAACATCCCACTGAGCAGTAAACACGATTTCAAATTGATACTACATGTGTCCCCATGTGCTATCCTGATTTACATCTACTCTATTTATTTTGTCTAACTATAAACCATATTTATTTATTCCGCACAGTCAATAAGAACTACAAAGTTTATAAATCAAACAAAAATGCCTAAAAGCATCAACTGAAACTCAGAAATTTTCATTTGATTCATTATGAATGAGCTAATTTTGTCTTGACTGCGTTTGTGGTATTGCTGTAATAACAGCGAGCTAAGAAAAATAAAAATATATGTCTCAATTTATGAATGCAAAATACTCTTAGAACATGGATAAATTTAAATAAATATTTCTGTACTGTAGAGACCAGATATGTTGTATGCACTGAATACAAAGACATGTTTTTATTTCACTGTATAAAAGCTAAATCAGATCAAACTTTTGATTCAAGTGAGCCAGAATTATCAACATTTATAATTGATAAAATAATGAGAGACGAATATGCCAAAAAACATATTCATTAATGTCTCCAAAATTAGAAGCTTGCATACATTTATTCTGTATTTGGTTGTGTTATTATTGAAATTTCAAAGTGGTCAAATGTTTTGGATTTTCTTCCACAAGGTCCTCAATAGTTTACTGGAGTTCTGACTTTTTCCTTCTGCCAGAACTGGTGGAACTGAGTCAGGTTTGTGCGCCTCCTCACTCTCAAATGACATTTCAGATCTGCCCACAAACTCTCAAACAAATTGAGGTCAGGGCTTCTTGATGGCCATGTTAAAACATTGACTTTGTTGTTACCACTTTGGCTGTATGGTTCAGGTCAGTGTCCATTTAGAAGACTTATTTGTGTTGAAGCTTTAACTTCCTGGTTGATGTCTGAATGTTGCTTCAGTATTTCTGCATAATTTTCTTTACTTGCGATGTCATGGTGACTGGCCTGTACTTGTAAACCATTCACACAAAGATTCACATGTTGAACACTGTAGCCACAGTCTGACAGAAGTGAGGCCACATACACCAGCGCCACCGGGCCCTCTGACCACCACCAGGTCAAATGTCCAGCCTAAGGACACAGCAACTGACAGAGACGGAGTTGGAACCGTCAATCTACCTGTTACAGGATGAACTCCTATCATCAGATGAAACTCATTCTCCCTTTGTACATTTACAAATTGCAATCTGCTTTGGAGACAATTGGTTAATTCTCACTGAGTAGCCTTTCATCACACAATTTTGACAAAAACATGTATGACTGGGTTGCCAGGTGAGGGCCTGGGATCGGCTTGGGGTTGCTAGGTAACGGAAATATGCAAAAATTGAATTTTGCATAATACATCCCGTTTAAAATACATTCATTGAGTGAATGTATTTCCTCATTCAAAGATATAATTTACAGTAATAGGAAAAACACCAACACACAGACATCACTGGCAGCAAGGATGAAAGTTGTATTCTTTATCTTCTGGTGCTGCTGGTTCAATGGCTTGTTGCTCAGAAAACAGTCATATTGTTTCACTGCTTCTTTATTGAAATAATTTGTTAAATATTTCTAGTGAGAAGTAGCCTAAAAACAGATTTGCTTTGATGTAAAAATATCATTTGAATAATTGCCTCCTACTAATCATAAATATTTGATCAGTAATTGATACATTATAGAAGACAATTTATGCAAATTCTTCCCCAATCTGTTTGAAGATACAAACTTCAAGACAGTCTTTTAAAAAAAATATTTTTCATCTTGAGATTATGTGTCCATTTTCCCTACACAAAGCCAACAGGCTGTGTTGTCTGTGTAAATCATATTCACTCTATATTACTTTCAACAAAACTTTTAACATTATATTACAGCTAAGAGATAAATTTTAGAAATGGTCAGTGTCTGTAAGTTGGAGTTCTTTGAAGAATACATTCATAAAATATAATTTGGATATGGCATTAAAATGAAACAATTATTACTCACCAAGTTTAAATGGACTGACCTTATATAGAACTTTAGCTAATCATTTTTGACCACTCAAAGCACTTTACACTAGAGCCACATTCACCCAGTCACACTCACAAATGCTCACACATTTATACACTGATATGCAGCTTGGGGTTGGGTGCCTTGCCCAGGGGCACATTGACATGCAGGAGGAAGCTGGAATTGAACCTGCAACCTTCCGATCACAAGACGACTAGTCTATCCACAAAGTCACAGTCGCCCACTAAAAAGATTAAAGGTTCATCTGTTAAACAAAACACAACAAAACTTGACTTTCAGAGCAATCAAGTGTTGACAAATGTGCCAAATATTTCCCCAGTGAATGAGATCTATCTGTTGCTGAACAGTTGAGGTAAAAGAGCGAAGCAAAGAGAAACTACTTGATATGTCAATATAACTTTTCCAAAGAAAATCAAACCTTCTGCGTACTATAAGATTGGACAGACATGTACAGCAACATAACAACAAAAAGCATATATAATCTTACAAAAGAGATTTGCCTGTTAAACATTTAGCTCTGTTCTTCACCAGTCCAGTAATTTAATCTGCATCTATTTTTTCTTACGATATCTAAATGAGGACAAGTTATTAGTGTCGTTTACTATTTCAGTAAAGCTTTGTTAGACATTTTGCACACAGGTATTTATTGGACTGCCAATGTGTTTACTGGCTGTTTACTGTATTTTTAATCTCTCAGGGTTTCTTCAAGTATCTCTGTATGCTTTTGTGCCATTCTGTACCATTTACTGCCTTTTTGAACCCCAGCCAACCTTCATGTCTTCCCTTACTTCCTCTGCCAAAACAACTTCCCAGCTCTGACAAAATCAAGCCAGACTTGCCTCCACTAACCCGAGATGTCATATATTTCACTGGATTCTACCAAAAGACCCCCTGATTTTTAGATCATGTTTGCATCCTGGTCCTCTAATTTGAGTGGGTTCTGCTGTCCTGGACATGCTGGTACCACGAGCCGCCTCTGCTTCGGTTCCATTTTCATTCTGGCCACCAGCCATCTGTTCAGTCCGTAGAGGTTTCTACATTTCACCACTCCAACCTGCGTCCTGAAAGAGTCCCAAGGGGATCTTTGCTCAGCCAGACTGGTCCACTGCCAGAATAGCCTGTGAGCTGTTTTTGCCTGTTGCTTCTACGCACTGGCTTTCTGACTGGTGTAGCCTATTTTCTTCCCCCTTAGTCTTTAGTTGTTCAGTGGTTTGTACACCATTATAATGAAGCTATGTGACATTAGGTGGTGTAGGCACTAATATGACAAGTTGAGAAGACCTCTCCTGTCTTGCATAAACTCATGAGAAATGAGTTCCATGCATTGCTCAGGGGTTATTTTGATTTCTTCTTTCAGACATTGTCTTCAAATGCAATGCTTCTATGCACTCTAACGTTCAATTCTTTCTATGATTATCATCTTTCCACTAAATTTTTAAATAGTGATTGACCAGGTCATTGTCCAGACAGTTCTTGTAGTTTTATTGTCTTTCTCTGTGTGTAGAATCAAGTTGACTTGTTAAAAAAAAACCCACTGCCAATTCATCTTCAAATTGTTGTTAAGAATCAAGATTGTGAAATTCTATCCATAGAGCTACATTTTGGCCTTGTTTGAGGGAGTAATATTTAATTGACACACACCATAAGCAGGATGCAATAGGCTTTTTCTTCTTCTGTAGTTTAATTGGACAAATTCCCTTTGCCAATCCAGACGTGCAGTTTTCTAATAGCTCACTAACTGTCTGATTATTCTTTTGAATCCATTAACAGAACTTCTATGATATGTACCTTATCTTGTCTAGATTTTCTATTCAACACAGGTTTGAGCTTATTGAAGTATAAAAAAGTTTGCAAATATGTATGTACTCTTGTTATTGGCATGTTTTGCAAAAGCAGAGTTGTTAAAACCCCTGCTTGGTGGTGCAGTTGATATCTGCTTGCCGTGCACTAATGAGGTACTAGATTTCAGTCCGTAGGTTGCAGAAATCCAGAGTTCTTTGCTAGTATCCATCGTTACATGGATCTAGTGTGATGCATTAAAAATCTTATGTCAACTAGCAAATAAAGGAGGCATGGATACTGGAATATTTTAGTGGTCTTTTTGATTTTCCTTCCCTTTTAGTAGCTTTTCTGATCAATACTCTTTACCTGGGTCATTTCATTTTGAGCTTATATTTTATGGACTCACTGGTCCTGATTTCTTTGTTTGAGCTAATTGCATTAATTGGGTTATAACCAATCCCCAGTGTACATTTCATGTCAATAGGTCTGTGTACCATTTACATCTTGTTTTCACATTTTTTTCCACAGACTCCCTATGAGCCTTTAATAAGCTTCTCATCTCAACACTTGAAGCTTCAATATGTTGTGCTCTAAAAGAGTTAATTATTTTTCTGTTTCCAGTATGGAACGGATTTTAAGTACTGTTATTAGTGGAAATTGCAGTTAAGTATTTTATTTTATTTTTTGCATTGCAGATTTATTTCTTAAGTCCAGTTGACAGAAATCCACTTTAGTTGATGTTTTATTTTGGTAGCGTATGTACTCAGATGTCAGTGATCTGGTCTGCTCTGGGAACAATCTTAATTCTTTACCTGCATCTTATCAACCTCAGTGTGTATTTTTGTTCCCTCCTTCTCTTCCGTACAGTTACTCTGTCTGACTTGCAAGTTGACTGTTTCTGTTTTGTCTGCCTTTGTTTTAGTGTGTATTTATGTTTATATTTATCTTGTCCGAATCTTGCAGCTTTTAGGTCAGAAACACTTAGCTCTTTGTAGGTTTGAACAGTTTTTCAACCCCATATTCAGTTTCCTAATGCATTAACAATTTTTAAAACAGGAAGACCTGTTTTATCTCTGATTTCACTCTAATCATCAGGCATAAGGTAAATCATGCCGTGAAAATGGATCACATCAGTAAACCATGCTGACGATCCTTTCATGTTAATTTCACGTTTGGAATTAACTATTCTTATAGCAGGCAAAGGTTCATAAGTCAATTCCTTCTGTACATTAAAATGTTGAACTAAATTTAAAACTAAACTGTTAGCGAATTATTAACATTTTATTTCCAGAAGATATAACATTGGGCCATAAAAAGTTTATAGAAACATATCAGCAGTTTGCCATGATACTCTTTAATGTCTGCTGACTAAAAAATGAATAAAATATGAACAGGAATGATTAAAGTTATTATTAATTTTTTATGGATGGCTGTTTTATGAAAATAAACCACATAATTTGCCACATAACATAAATGTTGTCCAGCATTAAAGCTTTTCAGATTGTAACACTGGACAGATTTACAATGGTTAAAATTATCTGAGAAATGGTTGAATAAATTAGAAATGCCTTTTACAAACTTCTTTGTTTTGAAAAATGGAAGCTGACAGACAAACTGAGTATTTTTTTTATATCTAATGAAGCCTTTTAGTATTCAGGTTATAACTGCTTCTGGGTTATTTGGGATACAGCAAAACTGATAACGATGATATATATGTTTTACTTGAATATACTTGGGGGCTGATATGTGCAGCTGATTGTTTAATAAACCAAGACTCAGCAAGGATGTGACGTGCGTGATGCAAAACACAGAAGGCACCTAACTAGAACTATATGTTGCCATATGTTTATGAAATGTGTTAGTTTAGCATCCCAGGTGATCACCACTGATGTTTAAGTTCATAACTGAGGCTGGCTGTAATGCTGCTGTTTCAGTTTGAGAAATGTAACGGACATTTTGGTATTAATCAGTCAATGCTTAAACAATGCATTGGATCTTCTAAATATGTATAACAGATAAAAACATTTGTAGAGAAGAGATGCCTAATCTCTGATAGGAAAAAAAGAGAAAAATCCCAACTTGATTTCCATGTTTGCATAGTGTGCACACAACACACTGATTTTAGTCATGCAAACATGGCCTGTAAAGTATGTTTAAAATCTCACATTAGTACAAGTACAACAATTTACTTTTTAAATCTTATATTAAATACCAGGGAAAACTGTGTTTATCATGTTGTCTGAATACTAAAGGTTAAGTGCCAAATGACATGCAATTGCACTGACTGGCAACCCACCCAGTTTTTTTTTTAACACTCAGCACAACGTTTTTTTTGGGGGGGGTTTCAGAGGCAGCCCTCATCAACCTAAAAATAAAAATGTGTTATTACAGGCTGTCAAAAGCTACTGCCTGATTTTAATTACACATATACACACACACACACACACACACACACACACACACACACACACACACACACACACACACACACACACACACGCATACGGTCTATTGCTAAAATGGGTGCAGTTGGTATTTAAAAATGACAGAGCTTCAAGGTAAAAATATTATATTTGGATTTTTTTTCTTATTTTCAGCACATTAATGATAACTTTCAGTATTGGCTTCCTATTCTTACCTTTGGCAACACATGTCACATCCAATCAAGGTAATCTAAAATAACACAAATCCTACATTTTTTTCTATGTTCATATAAACTGTCTTCCAGATGAGTAAATACTTTGGAAGTAAGTGCAAGATTTTCTCCACAAAAAAATGTAAAATAAAATAAAAAATCTGAATCCTTTGCTTAACCTTTGTACGTATGAGGACTGAGGCAAACATAGAGGTTTTACGTGTGTGGGGTCGGTTGGACCCCATTCCTATGCAAGGGTTAAAATGTGTTTCCTTCAGGGTCAGAGTGCAGAGACTGCAAGTAATTACATGTGCTAAATGAAAATCTAAGCCATCTATTAAAGGCTTGTGTTAAATCATTTTGGGTAACAAAGAAGAAAAACACAAACTGATTTTCTTTTGTGAAGATGCTTGTGGTTGTGTATAAACACATCTTTTGAAATAAACATTCCATAGGAGTCCAGGTAAATGTGGTTCTATTAACGCTTTAACATTTTTTTAAGTTAATTTCTCAAGACAGTTTTATCAGCTTTAAAATCTGTAGCATATATTGTGTCTTTCAAAGTTTAAATATTTTGTCCTTGTGCCACCTTAATATTTGTCATAGGAAGTTTTTTCACAGCAAAGACTGTTCTTTGCTGTGATAATGCAAAACAAAATCAAGTGCAATGATTGACTTCAGAAGTCACTAAATCACCAGTTAAGTAGTGGTGATTTTATTTCCATATTAATTAATGCAGCTGCTTTGTGAAGTTTTTTTTTTTTAGAGAACATTAATGAATAAGCAGCAGCACAAGGACAAGTTTAAAGATTAGCAATGTTATAAGATATTGCAAGCAAAGATTATGACTTCTCAAAAATCATAATTTGAAAGTGGAAAGAGTGGCACCAGTGCAAACATACTGTAACGTGGCTGTACAAAAATACTTAGAGATGAATGAACATAGAAACAGGATGATGATGATAGCTCTGGAGGAGCAGTAGAATCAAACATGAGGAGGAATGACTGCACCAAAAAATCTTGGCCTGCATAATAAAACTGTGGAAGAAGACTAATTGTTATCACCCTGTGCATGCCATCCCTTCTGTGGTGTTAGTAGCATCATTAACTAACATTAAATCTGCTAATCTGTGAATTCCAATGCCCCTCTTTATCAGGGACAGGGAAGCTGGTCAAGATTGATGGGAAGTTGGATGAGACTGAATATAGAGCACTACTGGAAGAAAAACAACCTAAGATAAAGAGAAAGGCTCACCTTTTTGAAGGAAAACAGCTCTGGACATGCAGCCAGAGGGCCAATGGAGCGATTCTCATCAAAGCATGTCTGTGTCTTAGACCAGTCAAGGTTCTTTTAAGAAAAATATATTTAAAATAAGCTAGTTGTAAAACTTAACCATATCTTCAATAATTAGGTAAAATGAATGGTGTTTCAAATAAGGAAAATCCACTTCAAATTATATCCAGGGTTCAATTAAAGTAATCTTTTATCTAGGGTATTTCTAGTGAAACATACACTAAGTTGAACTTAAATAACTTAAAACGGTAGTTCTCTCATTTAGAACATCGCTAGTTTCCTTGTGTATGTGTTTGACCATTTGATTAAATTCTAGACAGGGTTATAAAACATCTGTCTTTATTTTAATGAAAAATAATACTTCTTTGTTCTTAAAAATGAAACTCGCTAAGGACACTCCCCTAAGTTCAATACAGGGTCAAAGGGAAAACACGCCCTCCTGTTTAAAGTGTGTAACCCGGAACTTCAAACTTTAGATCGCCATCGGTTCTCTGGAGAAAACATCCAGGGCGGTGGGTTGTTTGCTTCGTATTGTTTCATCGTGTGTGTGTTGTCTGTCGTGCGAGGTAAATATTCCTGGTTTTACTCAGTTCTGTTAGTTTCATTTGTTGTCTTGTTTAATAAATGTCGTTGTGCTTTTGGACGTGGAAACCGAGTTGTCTTGTTTAGTAAGTTCAGCTGATCCAATGACGACTTGAATGAATCCGGGCAGGAGAGGAATGAAACGAGTCAAAAGGTTTTTTAATTATTCCTCTTCTGAATCATTTTAACAGTCCAAATCTAAATCTTTGGTAAGACTTTATAATTGGTCTTTGAAAACATTATCCATCCAGAGTCTGTCTGAGCTTGAGGTAGTTTGCAAAGATGAATGTTCAGTATTCCCAGCGTCTGTCGAAAGCTGATAAAAATGAAAAAAAAAAAAGAAAAACAGTTCTTCACAATACAATATCTTAAAAAGTTTTTTTCTTTCTTCAAAGGGAGGCGTTAAATAAAATTTAACCAACTATAAAGATGTTCCTGCCATTGTCAGAAGCTGATTACAACCCTTCTGATAAGTGGTGTGAAGTACTGCAAGTCCTGATGTGAAGCTGTAGACTATTGTTAATGACGGTGCCTAAACAATCATTCAGAGGTTCATGAAATAATACCATGTGTTATTGTGCTGTATCAAGTACACATTTTCCAGCAGGAAAACTCTTTACAATTGTAGACCACATTTAGATTCAGATTCAGTGACCAAATAGCCCCATTCAAGTGAAATGAATAATGCTAATCAGATTCTTTAGTGGAAATGTGGGGTGTTTGCAATCAAGTAAATGTTATATATTTTAGTGATGTGCTGTTTGTCTTACATTGGAAGCCTATAGAGCAGAACTCAGTGAGCAAACTCAAAAAATGAACTCTTCAGTGCCATTATTGCAGTTTAATGTAAAGTTTGTGGCTGCAGAAAAAAAATACATATACACTGGAAAAAGAAACAAAAAAGAAAAAAAAGACTGAGAATATGCAAAATAAAAACATTTTTGCTTAATTGTTAACATTATCCAGACTGTTCCTGTTTAATTTTTTATTTTTTTTTACTCCACATGTACATTTTTGTTTTCATTGTAGCTCAGTAAACATCAAAACAATCAGTTTGTATAAATCAAAATGTGGCCCTAAAAATTAAATCATGGATACAAATTAGTAAATGGATTGTTAGTAAATGGGATTATTTTGTCTTGATGTTTCTATTTTGTTAGCATTACATTGATTTAAAAAAATGCAGAGTACACACAACAAAAATAACTGATTCAAGAAATCTTTATACATACAGAATTTACTGACATTTGCACAGGCACATTGATAAAAGATTATACAAGAACAACTTTGTTAAGCAAAATTTAGTCATATGCGTTAAAGATGACTGACATTTAAAAGGCTTACAGGGATCTGGGATGAAGCCATGAAGACTCTCACAAAGCAGATATATACTGAGGAGAAATAAGTTTTATTCCAGACAACTGGTTCGAGAATTTGTCAGGTTCTGTGATGTTAGGTCTATTGGTTTTATATTTGTGCTTACACTTTATACATATATGTGTGAATGAACTAAAGGTTGAAGTAGTAGATAGCTCTAACTTTAGTCTCTGCCACCAATTAAACATATTTGGGACTTTTTAAAGTGAGAATTATGTCAGAAACCTCAAAATCACCTAAATCTGTCTTCCCTATCTGTTATCGTTGTGTCCAAATGCCTGAAAAACTGGACTGACAGAACAACAACCAAGAAAAAAAAATAATGTTAATGCTGGACCTTACTAAGGATGCACTATGCAGATGCTTTGTCCAAACTAATAAAAATTCACTCACCTACCTACTCCATCCTAACACAGTAGTGAACCTTGAATTTCCCACAATTTATGTAAAAACAAACACAACATTCAGAAACTCATCTAAAGCTAGGATGTACACTTTAGTGCTTCAAGTTTAAACCAGTGTAAGATAATCTTTTAGAAAATCTCACACCGCAACATAAGAAGCACAGTAACAGCAGCTTCATTGTTAAGGTTATATTTACAAATCTGTGAATTTTAAATGTTTTTTTTCCCAAGCGCTCTCACTAAACCTGTATTTCGTCAGCCTTTTGTTTAAAGCTATAAGATAAATGGGCCTTGTCACTTTGTTGCACAGAGATTGGAGAAAATAAGGTTAGTGTGTCTCAGAGAAATATTGACACAACCCAAACCCTTAACGTCACTCTGTGCAAATAACATTTTACTATCAAGGATATGGAGCTGAGTCACTTAAAACTTTTATAGAACACTACCAACATTATTTAATTCAACCAAATATTGCAATAATTATAAATACTCCATTTTGGATATTTTAATGTGTGCTAAAGCTAAATTAAAAAAAATTACTCATTTTACTCACTAAGGAACTGCTATTACAGTTTCTGTTGTGTTTTCAAATCTTCCTCCAACAACAGGTTGTAACTGTCTCTGATAAGTTGCATCAATTTTGTTGACACAGGTACAAACTAATTATGAAAATCTAAATAATACTTTTTTTCCCCTGCTGATGAAGTACATTACATCATTAATCAAGTATTTTGTCAATAATGGCAGCCTTGATAATCTTCAGTGGCTTCAGTAGGCGCCTCAGTACAAACTGAATCTGTAAGATGGTGGCCATAGGAGGGTACGATCGATCTGTTGATTGCGTTAACAGCGACAAACACTCTCCTCATTTGATTTTCTCTGGGCTCCATTCCATCCGTAGCTTGAAAAACATGTTCTGTATCTATCTGCGTATGTGCTTCTGTTATTGCTCAGCGGTAGTAAAGTTGGCATAAGCCTTCCCCCCTTTCACACATAGATGAACGCATGCAGGCACACACACACACACACACACACACACACACACACACACACACACACACACACACACACACACACACAC
>CAEGAF010049679.1:0-11723 GCA_903067075.1 Micropoecilia bifurca
GGCAACGTCCGACAGGGTGAAGCAGAGACGTGGTGAACTCGCTCCTTCACCCTGAACTCAACTGACCTCCCCCCCCCTCCCCCCGCCGCCGCAGCCCTTGAGGCGACGATACGTGAAGGGTAAAACTCCCTACATTTACCTCCTTATGTGCGCGCTGAAGTGTATGGGAAAACATAATTGGCGCGTCGCCCCCTCTGGACGGTGTTTTAGCGTCCCCTCTGGTGCTGCGCCTCTATGCGTTGCATACGCTGCATACCCACTTTTTGCGCCACTGATCAAACGCATCCACAAATAATGTGCAGAGTGTTAGCTTAGGATTTGCAGTGGATTCTATAGTAGAATGGATTAGATTAAATATTTGTGGGGGAAAAAAAGCTGTTGTGAAACATCTAAAAACAAAATTATTTTTCTAAAGGTTCCAAACTTTTTACAGAATGAATTCATTCAGTCTGTAAAGGGTGAGACAGTCCAACACAAAGCAGAGCTTAGCTTTTAGGTTGAAAAATAAAAGACACTTGGGTTTTCAACATTCTTAACAAAACAAATCCTGAAAATGTTCCCTTCATTTGTGTTTGGACAACCTTAGCGGCAATGTTGTGCAACTGCAAATCTTTCTTTTGTAACTTTTATCTTACCTGGTAAGTTGATTGACAACAAATTCTCATTTTCAGCAGTGACATGTTTTGTTGATATTGTAGCTCTGGCTGCAGGGTCATTATTGTTCTAGAAAGAAAATATTTGCATCTGCACTCTAAATTGATTTTCTTCCTGTCTCCCTCCTGATGTAATGCTTTGTCACAACACAATGTTTCACCATCAGGACTGTGTAATCAACCTGAAGTCGGGTGTTAATTTAAAACCACACAAAGTATTTTCCTCCAGACAACACAAAAAACAAGACAAGTGGAAGTTCAATTTGTCAACCAAAACTCTCACATTAAGCATTTTGAATCTCCATTTTTGTGCCGTGGTTGAATTCAAAATGATCATGACTGACTGCCTTCATGACATTATCAGTCCTTTCTCCATACCAGAGCCACATCTCAGGTAAGCATTTCAAGTTCAGTCCAAACATGTTGGGTGCTGGCGTATTTTTAGCACAGAGTGAGTTCTGCTTCCCCAGAGATGCTGATTGCAGGAGGGAGCAGTGAGAGTGACTGAGCTTCTGTGGGCTTATTTCCTCAGGGACGTTGTGCTGCTAATCATCCATGATTACAAATGGAGAATGAAAGGTAGGAAATGATGACATGATGTTGCCTCGTTTACTGCTATTTTTCATGGACTTTATCAGTAATATTCAGACTTTTACACTAATGCACTATTTAATAATCTATAACTTATTCAGCTTTTGGGAAATTAATTATTTTTTTCAATTTTTCTTTTGTCTATAAGCTGCATTGTGTAATTTATATAAAAAACCCTTTTTACACATTTGTTGAAACTATCACAGTGCCCAGACAGTGAAATATGAGACAGATAATCTGAACAAAAATTGAGCTCCTCTACCTCTTCACAGTGCTATCTAGAAACAACCTATCAGAGCCAGGAGGCGGGTCTTAATGCTGTCAATCATGTCTGTGTGCGCCGCTCATCCTCCCTTCCTCCCCCCCATGCACTACAGCTTCTTCCTGTCAGAAGAGCCTGTAGTGAATTCTAAGGCTAATTAGAATTGCCACAGATGATGCCAGATAAACAGTTTTCCTGTAACAGTACTATAGCATGTAGCAGCACATACACAATGTGTTTGGCAGTGTTAAGACACTCCCCCTGACTCTGATTGGTTGATTATAGTCAGGAGTGGTGCATTTCCTTCTGTGGAAGGAGGTGGAGGAGATTGATGTTTTCACAGATTATCTGTCTCATATTATACTGTCACCACACGGTGACAGTTTTAACAAATATGTAACAAAATCAACAAAAAGAAAATATATTTTGTACAAGTTACATTTTGCAACTTTAATCTGT
This sequence comes from Micropoecilia bifurca, assembly GCA_903067075.1. Lineage (NCBI taxonomy): Eukaryota > Metazoa > Chordata > Actinopteri > Cyprinodontiformes > Poeciliidae > Micropoecilia > Micropoecilia bifurca. Next base: position 1,966 of record CAEGAF010049679.1, read on the forward strand.
ATTTTTGAAGGAGCAGTTTAAAAAAAAGTCAACATTTGCTTTTCTAAGGGATTTGGAGATGGTTCCTATAAGCTCATATCTGTCCAGTAAACATGAAGTGACAGCCAGCAGCTGATTATCTAAGCTTACATTAAGATTAAAGACAGCAAGGCGCAGCTTTTGAAGATATGCATTAAATTCCCCCAAGTCCATGCTTTTTCTAAACTAATTAACTCAGTTGATCATATAAAGCTAACATGCATTTAATAAGATGCTGGCTCTATATTGATTTCTCCAAATGCAGCCACTTTTTTAAGGCTTTTTTGTTTGCCTTATTTTGCATGCCACATGCAATAACAGTCTGTTCTAATTAGAAACACATGTAGAGTGAATTTCTAAAGGTAATTGGCTTGATGTGCTTTCCTCTAAATCAGCCTGTTTTCACAGATTTGATCTAATAAGGCTGTGTGGACATTTCACAGCCTCCCGTTCTGTGAAGGATGAACGGTACACCAGGTGGAAATGTGTTCATTATCAACTCCCAGAGCCACAGGAGGCCGATCTCTCTGCGTGACCTCTGGGTCGCAGCAGCTGCTGGGCATCTGCAGAAACTTTTAAGGGATCATGGAGGGTTGCGGTGTTTCACAGAGGCCGGGCTTGCAGCACTCGTGCAAGATATGAATAATTATAATCCTGCTCAAATACCAACATACAGGACAGCACCTGCACACATGGCGTTTTAGTGTCCGGATTCACAGTTACTTTTACTGGCCTGACATTTCCTCAGGTCTCTGACTAATAGCCACTATTAGCCTTTTTTTCAAGGACTAAAGGGCTAATTGGGTTTTACACCGGTAAATCTATCCGAGAATTATTCCTCCGTTTTTGTCTCCTTTCTTTTAAAAAGAGATATTTTTTGTCCTCCTCTTTTCTTCAAAGACTGTTTAGAAGTCACCTCTTCTTTATTTAGCTGAGTAAGCACCTCTTGGTGAGAGAAGAATGCCTTGAATTAGACCTAATTAACCCTTTTACCTTAATTCACATCAGCCTAGATTGATGTACAAACCTTTTGGTTTCTTTTGTCCTACAAACGTGAGCTGTGTTGGTTAGACTCTTAAAACAGCAAAGAGCAAGGAGGAGAAACATGGTTGATCATTTAATTTATGAAGTCCATATTTTTTATGGAGCCTTTCAGTTCCGATGTACTTAAAATACTATTTTACCTAACACTAAAATAGCATTTTACATAATACTGTAAATGTATTATGTAAATTTCCTCATCAAAAACACACCTGGAATGTTGTGATTCTTCCATGCATGTTTGAGAAATCCTTTAATCTCCCTTGGCAACCATCCATCTTTGAGACGCAAGAGCTGAATTTTCTTAGAGAGGCTAAATTTCAAGGCATTAAATTCTGAAGTCAATTTCTTTTTAATTTTTAAATTAATTTCTTTGATTTATATAACATTTTCATAACATTTGAAGAGAATCAAATAGATAGAATGTAATATGTTTTAGCAAGTTACTTCATCCAAGTTATAATACAAATATAACCATAAGAGATAATATTTATCTAGACACTGTAGCCTATATAAAACACACATGCAAATATGTTAATCTATAAATAATCTATAAATGAGTGCAGAAAAGTTACTCAGAGCTGCCCATTGTAAAGTCGTATGGCTACAGGCAGGTATAATAGTAACATTGTGTTACAAAATGGCACTGTGTGCCAAGAAAATACATAATGCTGCCCCTTTACTTACAAAATGTTACATATTTAAGGAGACAATGCAGGTTTAAAGGGCAAATGAGAAAATATGAAAGCAATTTTTTTGTTGTTTAAATGGTGTAAGACGACCTCATGCCATAGGAAAGTAAACTAACACCATCACCGTACGTCACATTCGAGTGTGTAACTTCATACTATTTGAAAATCAAAGTAAGCTGTGCTGTCACCACAGATTTTTAGGACGTCCAAAATGCCAGCTGCAGCTCTGACAAACAAAATGATCTAACTAGATAATGGCCTCACAGCAAAAAGCAACATAACCCGTCCTGACGCAGCAAACAGCATCTCACTTCCTTCATCCAAATACACATGCACACTATTCAGAACAGAAGCACTTCAAAGGCAACACTTACATTTCAAACATGTGACAGGACTTAATGTTTCTCAAACCTGCCTTTAGTTATGGGGCAAAGAACCAAGTGATTTTTCATAATAAAACATCAGGGGAACAGTAAGGCATGACTTAGTGGGTCAGGGAGTAGGAGTTAGTCCTCTAGGTTGCTGGTTCAAACCCACTACAGGTTTGATGAGAGAAGAACATTATAACATTATGTAAAACTCAAAAAAGTCTATTCTGCATAATACTGTCCCTTCAAGGAGTTCAAACTTTCTTTTTTTTTGTTGTTGTTCATTTTACTTTGAAGAAGTATTGGACTGAAACTGTCTTGCTTAGTCTCAAATGTCTCAACAACCAAAATGTGCAAAAGAATGGTTGATAAAATAAAATAAAATAAAAAGTTCTAGAAAGATCCGCAAATGTCCAGAAAAAGTCCAAACCTGAACCAGACTAAAATGCTGCGGTGGAAATGTAAGAGAGCTGTGGAAAAAAACGATTCCCACAAACCACAATGAAATGAAGAAATGTTTGACAGAAGTGAGCCAAAAGTCACCCAGAAACCGACGAGGTGTGACAGGCTGATCATCTGGAATTACTTTTGTCAATAGTGGTTAATAAAGATATCAACAGATTGAAACAATGTTACTGCGTAATAGATGGATGTTTTGTGCACATTTTTTTTCCAAGTGTGCCCAATTTGGATCTACAACCCGAGAAATCTCTGAAAAACTCTCAAGGTCCCTTTTGTCCAGATTTTGTCTGTTTGTGTCACCTTAAATTGTCAACAGCAGAATTACAACCTAATCTAGTTTTTCACAAACACGTCCACAAATCAGTCACTCAATCAGTCAGATTTTTGTGTTTAATATATGAATGTGTTATATTCAAAGACTCGAACAGACTTTTGAACTTTTTGCAGTCTGTACAAACTTTGCAGTGCATCCTGGACAGGAGGTTATGTGTCCTACTCATAACCCACTGTGCACTCTTGGAGAGAGCTCCAAGTTTACATTGAGGTCAATTCTATTTTGAGAGCAGACAGCCAGACTCCTGGATCCGTGAAGAAAACGACAGACTAACACCGAGGAGACGACTGAGGGAAGCCTGGTAAACTGAAACCAACCAGCAGTGGAAGTCACAACACACACAGACATGCACACGTCTGCACACAGACATGCAGACGTGCGTTTTGGTGTGGAAGGCTGTGTGTGTACAACCCACATTCTAAATTCAAATGTTCCATCTTTGAAAGGAATGTAGCAGATGTATATATATATATATTTTTTGCTCCCGGACCAAAGGGTGGCACAATGCCTTTATTTCAGTATGAAATAAATATATTTTCCTTTTTAGAAAATAAACTATTAACAATCATAAAAATGTTTCTGAATACTGAGGGCCTGAAAAATACAATGTGCAAATTAATTCTAATGTTTTTTTTTATTGCAACAATGGAAATAACTGAAATTACACTTAGAATTTATTGAACAATTGTGAGACTTGAAAGACTTTGTTGTTGCAACTTCATAATTACATTTGGTTTGTCATCAGTAAGAACATCAGAACAAAATACACTCTGAACAAAGGAAGACATTAAAAGTATGTTGGTGGATCTCAGTCAGAACGTAATTCAGGAGAGAATGAAACAGTCTTTGATCATTAAGATGTCAGCAGAGTGAGCCGGCTGGTAAAAGGTTTAAAGGAAAGTACGTTCATCTGCTTGTTTCGTCTGTTTGCTTTCACATTGTGCTTTTTGCAAGTGGACATGTTTGTAGGTTTTTCTTGTTTTATGGGCTACTGGATATAAAAAAATTCACTAATAGTAGTAGTAGTAGCATTAGCAACACTGAACATTTTTACCATAATGTCTAGCAACAGTGCGGCTTGTGAAGTCCTAACAGAAATATTCCTTGGTTCAGACTGATGCCGTTCTGCATTCACCCCTTGAAGCGAACCACACCAGGGTGTGTTTTGGGAGCGGACGGACACACTTTTTAAGGTAGTTTTTCCGTCCGCTTTGGGGTTTAATTGACTGTATTTACACCTGCACAGGACGTCGTCCGGACAAACCCAGACACAAAGTCTGCTTAATGTTAATATGTCAAGTGTGGATACACCTCAAGACAATGAAATGCCCCTATAATGTCGAAATTTGGACATACATTTTTTTGTTAAACATTGACACAATCATGATGATGAAGACGACTTTGTGATCTGATCCAAAAGTCTAGTAAACTAATGTGAGAAGCTTGTGGACGGATATCCAGAACTGGCTTAAAACTTATAAGGCAATTTGACCAATTACCAGATAAAGGAGTGTAAAGAAAATAAATGTAAAAACATATCCCATCCTTCTGCCATTTTACAAACAAAAAAAGATGTAATCCCTCATTCATGTGAAGTATATCTGGCACTCTATATGCAGAAGATGAAAAATATTGATGGCTGTTCACAACATGCGGTTTGGACTCATGTACAGTATGGCAACAGTATTTGAAACTTTTGACAGGAGCTTATTTTTTCAAATTTGTGTATTTGATTTGCTTGAGTAGATGCTTAATTTGTTTTGACAGAGTCAGTGCTGCTGACATGCGGTGTAAGGTGCTGAAGGATCAGAGGCTCACAGCAGAGATGCAAGAGGTGAAATCTGGGTTTCCTGCTTCATGTGCTGTGAATTTCAATTGGTCTCTGATAAATGCAGGGCCACAAATGGTCTCGGTGGGGTGTGACATGCCATTTCAGATCTATGGGCAATGATTGATATAATTAGACGTAATGGACCGTCCAGCAATTAGCATGGTGAGTGCAGTATTATCAGGCCTAATGCTCAAGTTAAAACCATATTCCTCATATTATGGGATAAAAACAAAAAAACAAACATTTTCAATAAGCTATGTGGCGTCACACAGTAAGAAGAAGAATAGAATAGAAATATAATTTATTGTCTCACAATGGGGAAATCTCTGTGCAACAGCAGCAAAGTGACCTGCAATCACAGCAAATATACTCACACAGTGATAGTATATAAGAGGTATTAAAAAACCGAATAAAGAAGAAAAATATTATAGAGTAAAGCTATTTCAACATAAAATCATGTAGTAATATAAAAAATAAATATAATCCAGTCTAAAGGCATGTGCAACCTATTAAAATGCACAAAATATGATTTGAAGTAGTTACAATTAGTGACAATAACTATGCAACAGTAAAGTTGTGCGGTTTCCAGAATGTCAAGGAACAGTTATTGGTTCTACAACCTGACAGCAGCTGGGAGGGAGGATCTGAGGTAACGCTACTTTGTGCACCAAGGATGCAGCAGACTGTCACTAAAGGAGCTCTGCAGTTCAGCAACAGCTTCACGCAAAGGTGGTTTGTGGTGACAAGCATGTTAAGATTATTGTGGTACAAAAATATGTCTTTTGCATTATTTGTTCATGTGTGTTATTTTATGCTTCTCTCATGTTCAAAATAAATAAATGTGCAACTTTTTGGTTTTAGGTAATGCAGTCAAAAGATGTAAACCAATAACTAAGCATGAACTATGTATTAATTTTCTCTTTTTTTCAAGTCATAATTGCTCCTCCATATTGAGGCATGTCTGCAGTCTACAGCTAAACTATAACAATGAATTTGGTCAACTGTCAACCAAATCACTTCTGTGCTGTTCCTGGTCTGGTGCGGCTAGTTCTACCCCTGAAGTAGATATGAAAACCTGAGGACATCCGAGCCGACGTGCAGCTGGTGGACAATGAATCTGGCCGGGCCAGACCAGGACGAAGCGCATAGAGGTCCAGTGGAAAATATTTGTAACAGTTGAATCATACTGATACAACAATTAATATGTGACAACTCAGATAAAACAAAACTTGAGAACAAAGCATTCTGAATTGGACACCAAAAGAACATTAGAATTACAGAGAAACATAGTGGAGGCTCAACGTCGGGCCTTGGTGTTACTGTCCTTTCTACTGAAATAGATTTTTTGTCAAATTGGATGAAATAATCTACAGTCTAAAATGTCAGAGAAAAAAAACACAGCTGTTAAAAAACCTTGGAGAGTCTGGTAGAAAGATGAAAAGGGAGAGGAATTTTATTCTTCAGGATTACAGTGACTCAAGAATATACATCAAAAGCAAGAATAGAAAGACTTCATGAAGATAACTTTTTTTTTCATAATTGCCTTTCAGAGCCCAGATCCAATCAGTTCAGTTCAGTTCAGTTCAGATGTCAGACTGCATTTTAACTAGATGTGAAGGGTTCAGAACCAGTATCACTGACTCTAAACCCAGTTTGGTTTGACAGAAATGTTCATATTTGTTAGGTCATCCAGAGGTCATCTGGTTCCGCATCAGATGTAATCATTAGATGTAAAAGAAGGAAGGTTTAGAATGCCTGTTTATTTTATATAAACATTATTAACTCATTATGTAAATTTGGGATCGACTATTGGGATCAGTTTATTTTTGGGTTGGATTTGCTGGAAGCCTAATGACCCGTTTAGCATTTCGGATCTTCATTTCTATGCACAAGATTTAACCAAACAGACTGAGCACTGGGTACATATCCTTGAAGCTTTAAGTCTTTGTGAAAAGTAATATAATATTTATGCTAAACTTGTTTTTATTGAGTTATTATAATTATTTGTGAAGCAGGTATTGAGCTTTTATTCATCCTAGTTGCACCAACATTAGTGAATGTATTTATTTCATTAGCCAAAAATATTCCATGTTAAACTCAAGTCATAATGATCATGATTGCTTCGAGTTGTCACAATAATATTAAAAGTTGCTAAGATTATACATTATCTCTGGGACATATAAGACATTTTTGACATTTGAATATTAATTCTATTCATCACGGCTTACAGTTGCTTCTAAATACAAAGGCTGGTGTGACATTCTTCGTCTATTTCCAGCCATGATACATTACCGTTCCTTTTGTTACATAATGAAGACATAAAATGCTGTCAGGTATAACTGATGTGACATTTGACTAATGCTGTTCTCTCTATCTTCTGTAATCACAGAATTTCCCTCTCTGCACATTGATTTGCAGTTAGCTATTGAAGGCTTTGTCAGGGTCAATGTGGCTTTTACTTGCCAATAGAACTCTCTAATGGTGCAAATGAAGAGGGAGCAATCAACCTTTCTACTGACCTGTGGAACGATTTAGTTTGTTGCATTATCTTACTTCTCTATACTCGACATAAGGACGTATTTCAGTCTTTATTATTTTGCCATCCAATTGCTTTGTTTTCTATTAAATTTAGAACCATTGTTGTGTTGTTGACTGTACAGGATAATGTGTAGTTCACAAGAACAAACTACAGAGTGGTGGCTTCCTGTAATGTTCTTCACCACAAAACCAATGGAAATGAATGTAGGAATAAAAGTGAAGATGTACCTCAGACCAACTGAGCAGCAGCTGTAGGTGGAGGATGACAATGAAACTAAAAAAGAAAAACTGCAGCAACAACACCAAACAATTGTAGATAATTAATTAAATTTCCTAATTAATTTTAAATACATTTCCTAAAAACTACTCTCATCTAAAAAAAACAAACATAATAATCATACCTTTTAAGGAGTTATCTGTGATTGAACAAATGTAAACTCTATAGGCTATTAATTTTTAACAAGTTGGATAGCCATATATTTTGTCAATTAATGGCCGCAGTGGTGTATATCTTTGGAAAAAAACATATTTGAGAAGGTTGACGTTACCGTTTTCCAACAGGACATTTACACTTGACTGACTTTGCATATTTTTGATTTATAAAGATTAAATTAAAAATTTGTCCTACCCTAAATGATCTGTCCTCCCCTACATAAGAGCCACACTTTGTGTTTCACTCTAGCTGTGTTTCCCTTAACCGTAAAAATGAAAAAATTGAAATTACAAAAATAAATTTGCTTAATGAAAAAAAAAAATGATATTGTGATCTTTGTATCACAAGATCAAAGGCCATGAAATGTTGTGTATCATTCGTTCCACCATGTTGAATCCATAGCTCTTCTATAAAATCAGTAACTACAATTTCCCCATAAGTAGCCACTCCCAAGTAGGCGGGGCTTGTCACTCCAACAACTGCATAACAGGCTGATATCTCCTCTGATTGGCTGATCAATTATGAGTGCTAGCACCATAGCATATGTTTCACGCAGCTGTTGAATCCATTGCTCCCATGATTTTTCATGACTCATCACATGATCATGTGAGGATGTGAAATTGTGTGTTTGTTTTCTAGATTATTTAGTTCCTGTGTCATCTTATCCTGTGCAAAACCCTGATTGATCCCACCAGTGTTTTTGTGTTCCTGTCGGGTCCTAGTCGTATGTTGGATGTCGCACTTCCTGTAGTTAGTTTCTGTTTCTGCCTGTTCCATTTGTGTATTTGCTATCAGTTGCCTGGACATTGTTCTCTGTTGGATTTCATTAAAACCATCATTTACTTCACAACCTGTGTTCACCGCGCCTCCATCTTCACCAACATATACCATTTCATGATAGATTAAGCTTATTCATGTATGATTTTAATTTCATTTCTTATTTAATGGAAACAATTGCCAAGGTGTTTTTTTACATTAGCAGAATACAGACAAAGAAAGGCATATATATGTAATAGACATCAAGAGGAGTTATTTTAACATGGTAGCAAAATAAATGGCACCAAGTTATTTTGAAAGTGAAACATGGGACAGGTGGGTATTGTAAAAGCAAAAGGGACATATAGGTAATTATGAGAGATGAATACAGCAGAATAGAATACATGCTCTGCTGACAAAATAATAAAGCATGGCCTGTGACGAAACACAGATAAATTAGAGGGTTGTTTGTAATAAAACCAAGACAGAGGAGGCGGTTGGAGGTCAAACGGTCTCTCCTCCTGTGGAGGAACTAGAGAGGACAAGTGAAGACAGTTGATTAAATGGACATATAAGACATTTAAAAAGTTCAACATAATGGATTCACTAAGCAGGCTGTATCAAGGGCAGCTGTTCAATTCAAGAAGATAAGGCAATGACTCATAGATGTTATAGAGGAAAAGAAAAAATGTATTTAGTGTACGGCTGCTGTGTGTTGCTCAGATAAACAAAGAGTTGTGTCCAAAACTGCCTGAATTGCTTCACATCCGATCTATCATGGCTCAACTGGTTTCAAATGGAGAGAGTTGATGGTTGACTGACCTTTTGCCCTGCCTTTCAACACATCTCCTCCTGTTCTGAATCATCTGAGCAGCACTTTGCACTCTTCTGTAGCTGAACCAAAGAAATAGCTTGCAAACTAGCCAAATTCCTGCAGCCTAAACTATCAACTGAGGCTGCTTTTAATATTAAGAATAGTACTAAATAGGTTTAGCTAGTTAAAACACCAAGTTCTCTTAGGTAGTACCCAAAAAGGACCTAAATATCATTGTGTCTGCTCAGAAATACTCCTATTGCGACTATGGCAATGAGATGTCCATGTTTGGCATGAAGGCGAGCAAGTTTGGAGGCACATTAGAAGTTCATATGATGGTGCAGCTCCCGCCTGTGTGTCCAACATGAGCAAACTGCTAAAGCCCCAACAAATGACCCACAGCAGGGAGTAAACACACCCACAAAATGCAGAAAACATGAGGTGTGTGTGTGTGTGTGTGTGTGTGTGTGT
>CAEGAF010049692.1:0-18039 GCA_903067075.1 Micropoecilia bifurca
TTATTATTATTATTATTATTATTATTATTATTATTATTATTATTATTATTATTGAGATTTTTTTAGAGGATTTTATCTGAGCAACATCCTTGTTTCCTTGTATCACAACTCTGTGACACAAGGAATGAATAACAAGTTTCAAAAATCGTTACAAGTAAATTCAATACGTTTAACTCATGAGTCACTCTCATTTCATCAGTCCACAAAATAATTAAAAAAAAATTGTCTTCAGACATCACTCAGCTTATGTGTGTTGTTGAGTGGTTCTCCAGGTCGGTTGATAGAATTTGATGGAACTGGAAGATAATGAGTTCCTGGTAGTTCCTGGTAGTTCCTGGTAGTTGCACGTTTGTTTCTTTTCAATCCCTGACAGTTAATATTTAGTTTTTCTCAACCCTGTTTTTTGCTACCTTGTTGTTATTATTATTATTATTATTATTATTATTATTATTATTATTATTATTATTATTATTATTATTATTATTATTATTGAAAAAGTTTGCAACACAACTTTTGATTGTTTTATTGCTTTGATCACGCTCCACATCATTCGAGCAATTTCAAGAGTAACTCATCCTCCCGAGAGACCTTCGGTAATTTTTGACTTTTTAGATTTGGTTAAGTTTCTTTTTTTAATCCATCTGGTCTAAAGAAAAGAAGTAACCTAATAATTATGTATGTTTTTATATAGCGTGTTAAACCCACCACCACCCTCCCCTGTAACACAGACAGACATCACTTTAAATCCATTAAACATTCAAATTTATTCAGCTTGGAGTTAAAATACCTAAAAAGGATACATTCAAAATATTAACTTGCCTATAGTACTTGTGTACACAGGGTAATATGTTGATCAGGAAATAAAAAAATAACTTACGTTTTTGTGAGGTTTGCTAATCACCCTGCAGACAATCTGCCTTTGTGTAAAGCATATGAACTTCCCTAAAATGCAAATGTGTTGGACTGATCAGATCAGACAGATAAATGAATGAATAAATGGCATAGCCTGGCCAAAGTTGATGAAGGGCAGTAAACAGATGTCATCCAGTGTAGCAGGTGAATTACTTATGACAAACAAATATTTCCAAATATCCAACATTCATTCTCTCAAAAGTTAATGGGCTGCAAAGAAACATGCCTGAACTTGAAGCAACCCACGGTGACATCCTGCTACAGTGACCTAGTTCTCTCCTGACCTGCTAAATTCTTCCATTTAAATATCCCCCAACCAATTCCAATAAAATGACATCTCATGAAATATTCCATGTAGACAAAACATTAAAACAGAAACTCATAAATGCTACTATACCAGCAACAAGCAAACTCTTAAAGTGTTGTCATTACGTTTTACAATAACATGTAATAGATTTTCATATTTGTCCAGTAATTGAAATGAAAATTTGCTTCCCTGTCCCATCTTTTCACATCAGAGCAGAAGGTCTGTATTGTAGATAATCATGACAAATGTCTTTGATCAGATTAGCGCAGCTGTTTCTGTCTTCTTCGGGTCCTGGTGGGAGGCAGCTGCTACCTCTGTTCTTGCAGATGGGTCCCTGAGACTCGAGAAAAAACTTTGAGATACACCTCAAGATAGACCCAGCAGGTCTTCAAGAGGAAAATGCAAATAAGAGGTTGATTTGCATCAAATTACCTGATGGAGTGCACTGCAGGGTGTCCTTCAAGCAGAGGAAGAGAAATGTGAAGCTGCAGGAACATTTAGGCATTAAAAATACTCTGCCTTGATCTCATTAATTTGTTGAAAACGGGTGATTTTGCTAAACGAACAAGCTTACTTAAAAAAAGGGGGGGGGGTGGGGTAAGGAAGTGCTTAGTGAATAAATTGGACTCAGTCACTGGCTGTTTGTAGGTACATTTGTTTGCCTGGAGCCAGCAAGAAGCTGGGAGATTTTTTTAAATATCACATGGTTCTGTTCTGGTTTCATTTAATCAGATCAGAGGTGTTTGTTTCCTGACAGACGCCTCTGATCGTAGACATAAATATAAAACTGTTAATGTCTGCGTTTGCAAACTCCTGCAGGTTTCTGTGCAGCTGAGGAATCATTTTGGTCCTAGATCTCCACCAGTGAGTCCTGGTCAGTGGATTTATGTAGTGATGCTTGTCCTTAGGTTAGTCTGTCTTGCAGCATGTCTGAATTGCATTCTGGTAATCAGCAATAATTTGGTTTTCTGTATGAACCAGGCTCTCATTCTCAGTTGATTAAGTCACATTAAAAATTGCATTGCTACTGTGTTATGTTTTCAGATTGGTAGAAAAGTCCTTGGTATTGTGAACCTTTAATGCAGAAGAAATGTAGAGAATATTTGTTACACTCTAAGTAATAAAGTAGTAAATCAAAAGTTTGCATCTCCTCGCAGATTTCTTTTAGTTGTCACATTTAAATGTTTCAGATCACAAAACACATTTTTATTATCAAAAATTACCTCATTAAAAATAAAAAAAAGCCTTATTAAAATGATGAAGGGTGATGGAGAATGAGCTGCATGCTTCTACTCAGTCCTTTTAGATTGGCTATGGTGTCTTATATTGTGCTTCCCTTAATTTGTATTTGATATTGTGATATGTATTGTATTATGCAACAAGTGGGAAGCTAGGTATTATTTGTAGGGCAAACACCTTTTCAGTGTTTCTCTATATTTTAATCATAATGGATTCTACATTTAAAATGCTCTAAAAATCTGAACATTTGACTGTGGTAAAGAGTTTACTCGGAATTTACATTCAAAAACTTCTGAGTTACTCTGATTGGTTTGTCTACTCCCAGTCCTGGGTCAACCATGACCTGAGTTCATTTAACAGAATGTGGAGGGGCTGTTGGTCTGACCCAACACTGACTAAGGTTTTCAACATACAACATGTTGAAAACATGTTGTATGTTGGGTAATTTACACCAAGTAACACTTGAGATACACCAAGTGATTTACACCAAGTGTTACTTGGTAATTTACACCAAGTAACACTTGGTGTAAATTACCCAAGTGTTACTTCATGTAACACTTGGGTAAAAAATAGTTTTACCATTTTTTTTTAAACCCTGTAGACCTTACAGGATAGAAGGAGGCTGGTGTCTATCTCCAGCGGTCATTGGGCAAGAAACCAGGATTTCAGAAACCCACAGCTATGAATTTATCCATGATCTCATAATGTTTTAGAAGAGTCCATTGGCAAACAAATTAACTTGAATGACAAGATTAATCGTCACTCAGGATATACTCTACATACACGTCCTGAGAGATGAGTGATTCACCAACTTTATGATCAGTTGATAAAAGTATGAATGTAGAACATAGGCTATAGCTACCATCAACATAAATGAAACATGGTGTTACTATGTTTAACGAGGTAATGAGGAGATCTATTGGCATTGAAAACGGTCCAAAGCTTTTCAAACTAGTTCCACATAATCAGAGCTGTATCTTATTGTTCTGGAACTGCTTTGACTAAAATCTTATTCTTCATATTGTAAAAGTTACTTTCAGGCCAGACTAGGCCAGTGTGCAATTCTGCAGCCTCTTCATGGTCACTAAAGTGTATTTTTGATCACTTAAATTAGCTAAGCATTTTGAAAACATTTCCTGAACAGTGTCTAATTGCCCAAATATTTCTTGCTCTTAAGATAATAATAATAAACTCACACAGACTGGTCTAATCAGTAACATGATAACATGTGGTTGTGATGGTTGATATGCTGCTCAAAGACAGAGTTATGGATCTATACATTTGAGCAAAACAGCTAAAGCAGCACATTATGTAAGGCACACCAAGCTTATGCCAATAACACTTATAATAACCAAGCCTTTGCAGCCAAACCAAAAGACATTACAACTAATAAAAATCATTTCAAAGTCATTTAATTGAAAAAAAAAGAAAGAACAGCAACGATTCTTGAACTCCCAATTTTTAAGTTGGGGTAAAAAAGTGCATAGAGGGAGAAAAGAGCTCACAAAAAAGCTTTTTATGTAATTAAATGCAGAGATATACAGAGGACATATTAACATACGATGAAATATAGAGATAATTCAGTAAATAAATAAATACCTGAATAATTAGATGTAATCATTAATTAATGTAAATTGCTATTACATGCTCATAAATCATGGAATATGTCATTGAATAAAAAAAGTGTAGTTTGAAAAAGCATAGATTTTAAATATTTAATCTAATGTTTTATTGTCCCATGGTGTAACACATCAACTTACAACATTAACTCATGTTGTAAGTTGAAAACCTGAGCCAGTAGGTTGGGTCAGACCAACAGCCCCCACATTCTGTTAAATGGATTCAGGTCAAGGTTGACCCAGGACTGGGAGCAGACAAACCAATCAGAGTAACTATATATTTATATAAATTACACTTAGGTATCTTCAGATTATCCTGACAAACAAGGAATTTATTTATTTATCCATGTATTACATCAAATTTAAAAAGCTATTTACTTCCTTAGTGTTATTTGGCGTGGAAAGTCTTTAATATTTAATACTACTTTTTGTTATTTTTACTTTCCTCTTTGTACTCACTAGTCATGTTTGATAGTCTTAAAACCTTTAAACAGCTTTAAAAAAATAAGAAATCATTATTTTGTTTTAAACATCCTCAAAGCAAAGAAATCATTTATTCCCTGGGTCGTACTTGAACCAGAAATACTTGTATATATTAACTCTGTCTCATCCTTCCACTTGTCATACAAACAAAAGAAGGTTCAGCTTTGCTTATGTATATATGATGAATGTGAGTTTGTTTTAGCACATGCTGTTGGTTTAGTCCCTGCAAACACTCACTAAGACTGATTTGAACAGACACTATAAACCCCATCATAAATCGACGCTGAGCATGCACAGTTCGCAGAAGCTGTTCGCTTAGATAACAAATCATATCTTGGTAAGTTGGTTGATTTGTTATAATCTTTAAACTTGATGTAATGTTCTGTAACAAACCTCTGGCATCTTCATGGAACAGCTGGAAGTTGATTGAACTGAATTTTACCCAGGCATGTCAGGGAAAAGGGGGCTAAACTCAAATGCCTATCCCATTTTTCCCAATGCATTTATTTATTTATTTATTTATTTATTTATTTATTTATTTATTTATTTATTTATTTATTTATTGTTACATTTAAAATACTTTTTAAAAAATATTGCTTCTACACAATGCAATTATTATTCTGAACATCAGTTAGAACAATGAGGCAATGGGAAGACAGCAGCTAACTTTTATGTGTTCAGTCTATTGTAGGATCAGTTCCAGCTCCTCTTTCCAGAAAATGATACCAAACTAGTTTCTCCAAGAAATATTACTAAAACAAAATACTGTACCACTGACTTAAGACTGGCCTCTTTTTCAACTCGACTGGATTAATTTAAGATGATAGCTAACATAACTAATAATTTGTTATCAAGGGCCTGAAACTATACAAATTTTAGCATGTGTTTATTATTTACCACACATGTGTATTTTAAACTATTTATTATTCATATTCAAGAGTTCTTAATTTATTTGAAGCAGAAACAAAACAAAAGAAAACCAATACACACGGCTCAACAAGTTTCTTATTTTGATTTGAAGTAACATGGGAGTCACATTTCACACCAGATTCCAGTAAAATGTCACAAAATATTCTCTTCTTTGTTGTATTGCGATTGTAACTCTCATAATTTTTTTGTGATGCATTTGCACTTTATATTATGTTATCCTTTATATTATTAGATGAGATAATTTTTTTATTATTATTTCTGTAATTACACCACTAATATTGATATGGATGTTCATCATAATATAGTATGTTGTTTTATTTTTGTTTAATTTTATACGAAGTATATTGCAATGTGCATAGGAATACGAGTCAAACACTTCACATCACATGATAGTTTGATGTCCTGGAAATATATATTTTTAAATAATCCCGTTATTATTTATAAAGGCAGGCCGCATTTTATTACTCTTAAATGCATCGTTTTCATTCCGAGGTGCACTGAATGCAACATCTACGGGAGGAGCCAAACTGAGCCAATAGAAAGATGCGTTCAAAGACACGTTGAGCAGTTCTGGGTTGTAGAAATAACAGCTTCCTGTATTTGGATCTAAGGAGCTGACTATATATTTTTACGTTGTTAAAGTGACTTAAATCATGGTAAGTCTGATAAATTCGTCTGTTTCTTTCTTTTCAGCTTCACTTTGCTTTTTCTTCCACCGTATGCAGCGGGTAGAGAGACTCGTCAGCATTCAGTCTGCTGGCAAATATCAGAAATTTGGGATATGACGCTTATCTGTAGTTAATCCTCCGATTGTCCTGTGTTTTCTCAGGTACTTGCTGACTCTGAGTCGGCGGTCATTCTTCGGCTCAGAGCGCCGCTGGACCTGAAGTGTCAGCTGGACAGCATAAATGGTGTGTTCACTGGCAGGTTTTCAAATAGTGTCTGATATGGCTTAATCTGACTGACTTTCTTTTTTTTTCTTCTTCCAGAGGGTCCAATGAAAAAAGCAATATCCAGAACATTTGAGGCACTTCGTTTGCAGGTAAAATCTGAGTCCTGTGTCCTGGCAGTCTGCAACAGCCCTGTTTTGATTTGGCCAAACAAAAGTGTTTTTGAAGAAATAACTCCTGATGCACCGTGCGGAGACATATTTCAATTCATACAGTAAGTAATGAATTTAACTTTTTATTGTAAATGGGACAACTGCTCAAATCAGTTTGTTGGAGCCTTTTACACTTGAACTCCTGCTTGGCATATTTTTGGATTTGTCACCAAAAGGGAAAAAGTTCATCTTATATTTTAAAACTTTAATATTTAAAAATTGCCAACAATAGAACAAATTATATCTTTTATTCATAGAACCAGCTGAAAGAAACGTTTATTTAATTACGGTCACAATGCAAGTTTAGTTAAAGGGCAGGGGGCATGAATGAGGTCATCAAACTGGTGCAAACTCAATTTAAAACACATTAGGCTGGTCATTTTTATTTGCTTGGCTGTATTTTAACCATTTTTTAAATGTCTTTTAGAACAGATGAACAAGAAACAACTGGAAAGAGATCAACAAAAAAGAAAAACAAAAAAGGCGTTACAGCTGTAAGTATATCCTCTTTTCAGGATGAATTTTTATAGGAACAAATTGGAGTGGTAATGACTTGGGTGGTTCATGGTTCAAATACTGTTTCTTCTCGGGGAAAGTCAGGTTGTGTCAGAAAGAGCATCCTGCATAAAACATTTGCCAAGTACATGTGCATGCAGCTGTGGAGCTTGCAGAAAGGATGGCAAGTTTCACAGGATCAAAGTCCTTAAGTATTAAATTTGCTGGAACATAAGCTATGAATTTTCCGTAGTATAACGTATTTAGAAAGAGTATTCATGCCTCTTTATAGATTAGGGATGCCAGAGTAAACAAGGGCTGAATACATAATTGTATAATTTCACTAGTTAAAAAAAAATACATCTTGACTTTTCTACCTCGAAAGGTTTGAGCAACTTTGTGTCGATTTGTCACATAAAATTCCAAAAAGTTTGTGATTGTAATATAACAAAATGTAAAAAAGTTAATTTGGTGTAAGTACTTTTACAAGACACTGTCAATGTATGTTTTTTTTTAATGTATTAATCATCACTTAACCTAAAGCTAATTGCCTCAGTCAGTTCTCTAACTTGTTAATTCAGAGATAGCATAACAATAGAAACCACGCTTAAAAAAAAGCATAGCTGTGGACTGAGGTCCCCCTAGAAGAGAACTTTTAATGCTATAGTCTGGCAGCAGCAGATATTTTCCATACCAGCCAGTGTTATACACCTGATAATACTGGAAACTGGAATGTTAATTAAACAGCTTCCAAGGTCATTCACCTCATTGACACAGATTATTTACTTTACTGGATTAGCAGTCCATGTGTAAGAGAGGATGAACGTGTATCATCCATGTTTTATATTTGTTCATAGTGACACACACAACAAAAGCAGGATTTGCTTTCTGATAAGCAGATATTTAAGTTATACATAGCTTAGTGCCTGACCAAATTCATGTGTTATGTGGATAATAATAATTAAAAAAAAACATTCTATATTATTGCCTGGGTAAAAGGATCATCAGCTGGAGTCGGACTATAGCTGCAGATATTGAGTCTGAAGTTATCCCACGTAAACTCGGCTTTAACAAAATGTCAAGAAAAATCAATACTGGAGTGTCCAGAACATCATTAATACCAGTCAGTATTCCATTTTTATAACCGTGTGTATTAAAGTATCAGGTTTTGACTTATTTCTATCAAATGCCCATTTGTAAATTACTTGTATCTTTGTTGAGGACAACAATTCCTGATCTGGACCTCCCTAGACAGTATCTGTATCACAGCTGAAGATCAGGTTCTCAAATGTTGCTTTGCTTACACAAAACACACAAACACACTTTATTTTATTCATGTGGATAGAACCAGAACTGCTGAATAATTAAAGTATGTTCTTTAGAGTGTCATAGACTTCTCCCTGATGATGGAGGCCACCAAGCCAGGCCCTGTCTCGGCTCCAATCCTCACTAGAACGGTCCACAAATCTCACCTTCTGCGTGCGACTCTTCCGATGGACTGTGCTGTATGGAGCAGCTGCAGCGACACAATCAAAAAGTATGTCTTATCGTGAACACATTTGATTTATTGATCAAAATCAAAACTGGCATATATGTGGATATACTGCTTTGACAAAACCTTTATCTCACAATGAGGGATGTCTTCTTATTTGGCCCTGCAGCGGATGTGAACGACTGATGAAGGCATTGACTCGCCAGCTGTTTGAGATGGAGAAGGCGACTCTGCTGTGCATGAAGGGGACAACACTGCGTCTCCCAGAGCCGCTTCATTTTCTCCTTCCAGAGCCAAATGGACTGGTAACGGTGGTTTTTCCTCGAGGAGTACCGGATAAAGAACTGGAAGCACAGCGGCGGGTAAGATCACATTGATTTTTGCTCTTTTTTTAATGTATTTATTTATTTTAATTATTCACCTTAAGATGTTTCAGTTATAATCTTCATTGAATAGCAAATTATAACAATTGTTTCTCATTGCTTTTGCACAAAACAGGAGTTACATGGACAGTTTGAACTGCCAGATAACAGGCCTTTCTTCAGAAGAGCAAACGCGTACCACTTCCCTAATGAGCCCTACAAAGACGGTTATCTCAGAAACCCTCACACACTTCTCACACACCCCACCCTCGATAACGGAAAGGTAAATTTACAGCCTCTATAATATTTACTTAGTACTTGTCACTTTTTCAATTTTGGCACACTGTAATAAATAAAAATTCAAACGAAGGTTAAATATTTTGTACTTTGTCTTATCTTAAGGTATACCTGGTCCAGGGAATTTACAGCTACCACCACTATATGCAGGACCGCATGGATGACAATGGCTGGGGCTGTGCCTATCGCTCCCTGCAGACCATCTGCTCCTGGTTCCAGCAGCAAGGTTATGTGGAGCGCGGCGTGCCCAGCCACAAAGAGATCCAGCAGGTGAAGCCCGTTCATAGATGTCCTTCCAGTTAAGCAAAATATCATCATATATGTGATATTTCTATGAAGGGCATTTTTATTTAGTTTTTTTCCCGTTTGTATCATGTCAGAATGTGAGAAATATTTCAGAAAAAGTGCTTTTTTTTGCACTTTTTATGCTTTAAGAAGCACTTGTGGTTGCCTCAATGATCTAGCTGTCGGCTTCACTAGAGATGTCCTTTATTGTCTCTTCTGTTGATGACAATATTTATCTTTCTGCATTGTACTTGTTTTGTTTTATGGGGATTTTTAAGTATATTTGATTAAAATGTCATGTTTCTGATTTTTAGGTTTTCTGAATGAAACGTGACTTAAATTTGCCCCTCAAATTTTAGCAGTAGTGATGTTTAACATGTCAGTCTTTATCTGGGGTCCTCGTTTTACAGGCTTTGGTGGAAGTTGGAGACAAGCAGGCGTCCTTCGTGGGATCCCGTCAGTGGATTGGATCCATCGAAGTCCAGGCTGTTCTAAACCATCTGCTTGGAGTCACGTCCAAAATCATGTTTGTGAGGTGAGGTGGCACTCCTTGACAAACCCTCATGGGATTTATTTTGTTGATGATGTAGATGAATTTGACATAACTTTGTCATCTTTAGTCAAGGTTCTGAGTTGGCATCCAAGGGGAGAGAATTGGCTAATCACTTTATGACTGAAGGAACTCCTATCATGATTGGTAAGCTGATATTCCAGCCGAAGATTAGCATGACTGCTTCTTTTCAGTCATCCTGATATATATTACAATTATTGTTGCTTTTTGTCCTATTGAAAAAAGACATAATATAATGTTTAAATGTGCTGTTAAAACCAGTTAGAAACCATGGCTAGTTAGAATTTACTAATGGTATCTTTTTGTTGTTGTTGTTTTATAGGTGGGGGAGTTTTGGCTCACACTATCTTGGGCGTAGCTTGGAGTGAGACCACTGGTGAAATCCGCTATCTTATCCTAGATCCACATTACACAGGAGCAGAGGACCTTCCGGTTATCACAGAGAAGGTAGCAGCTACAGAAAGCCCACCACTTCAGATATCTGTGAACTGAAAAACATTTCATATGCCAGTCGTGATCTTAACGTGAATGTTGACTTCCACAGGGCTGGTGTGGCTGGAAAGGACCAGACTTTTGGGATCAAACGGCATATTACAACCTCTGTTTGCCCCAGAGGCCGAGAGTGATTTGAGGAAATGGACAATGATGGAAGGCTATAAATTTTAGATGTAACAGTATGGACTGTTTATTTGAATAATTTTGGCTGAGCTGGTATTTGCATAGTCAGAAAGAAATGCTAATATTTTGTCTTTTTCAAGGAATTTCCTCATTCTTTAAAAAATATTGTTTTGCTCACTTCAATTAAAAACGTTAGAAAAAAAAGGATTTTCACTTTGCCTTGTTTGTATGTCTCATTGTCTCCAGTCGGAAGTATTGTCCTTGTTAAGTCCAGATTTCATTATTAAGGGCTGTCTGTCTACAAAAAATGATCTCAATCCATCCCTATCTCTACACTGGCATATAAAGGTTTTATGAGTAGTCGGGTTTATACAGTCTCCCAGTACTATTGTCCTAGGACGTCAGTATCCCATGAGTGTATCACTTACGTGTTTAAGTATGTAGTAAATAGTAAAACCATGACAAATTGTAATTTCAGGGGACGCGCCTTCAGATAATCCCCTGTCTTGTTAAAGGAGATGCTCTTGATGCTCTTTAGCAGAATAGATTCCCAAGCAAAAATAAACAAAAAAAACTCATGTTTTGCATCCTATGTTGGTATCTATATTTGTCCAAAACATTTTACCGCAAAGGTGCTTCTCTCCTGGAGTTTTATTTTTAATGCATTTGCTTGAGCAGTTTAATGTCGAACATATTAGTCTTTAATGGTATAAAGCTCTTTACAATGTAGATTCTCAAACATTTTTAAAGGAGGTTCTGAATATATATTTACTAGTTTGTGGTGGTTGAATTAATTCAGCATACATATTAACAACTGGTCTGGTAGTTAATAAATGTAATATCAACAGTAAAGATATTTCCATTGGAAATACTTTGGCCTATATAAAAAATATCTCTATTTGCCCATTTATTTAAAAAAAAAATCATCCTCATTCGTTTAACATTACATATATCTTTTTACCTGGACAGGCCATTTAAATAATTTCGTGAGAGGTTTTTAACAAAAAGTCCGAATACAAACTGAGGTTTTCATAGACTTATTTTGTGTAAAATACTATAAAACAATCTCGTGTCTATCCAAACCCGGATTCACTGTGTAACGGTTACCAGGAAATGACGTTACCTAGCTACTAGCAGCGCCGTCTATTTGTGTGCACGGGCGACCTGGCGTAGTTTCCGGGGGTTTTAGTATTTGTCAAGCGAAATGGGTAGACTACGACGTCTGACCCGTATACAACAGAAACGTTAAACCTGTTCGCCGCAGTTCGACAGGTAAGACGCTACGTTGGGTTTTTAGCTAAAAGTAAACATTGTTGAGTTAACTACTACGGTCATATCTGCCAACTGCTGTAAGTTTCAAGACGTTTAGATGTAGATTTTAGCTTTATCACATGAAAAACTTTAAAACGTAAGTTAACTCTTCCATCGTACCGTGAGGGTGCTGTAACCAGTGTCTGACATCGAGAAACGCTAAATAACTTTATGTTAACATTTTAGTTTTATTAAGTCGTGTCAACTATTTTGAAGCGTTTCTGCCGAACCTTGGTCTTCAGGTTACATTATCTTGCAATGATTTCCCCTTGTGTTTTAGCTCTGTCACAATATGACTTGTAAAAAAATCATAGGAAGGTTTTGGTAAGGACTGGACAGCTGCTATCACTGCTATTCACATTCAGCTAGAACAGAGGTGCTGAAAGTCGGTCCTCGAAGTCCAGCATCCTGCATGTTTTAGTTCTCTCCCTGGTTTAACGCACCTGGATCAAATGATGGCTCGTTAGAAGCCCTCAGAGGAATATTGACAAGCTGAGAAGGTTGTTACTACCACCAGGGAGAGAACTAAAACGTGCAGGATGCAGAACCTTGAGGACCAACTTTGGACACCCCTGTGCTAGAAGAGTAGAAGGGTTTGCTTGTTAAAATGCCTGAGATTATTCTATTCTTGGGGTGACTTCCAAGGACAAATGCTTTCACCGTCACTTTGCATGAAGTGACTTCAGAGGCAAGACAGATGTTGATAATAGTATTGCACTCGCAGCAATTTATTGAATCGTCCAGAAATTTAAGGAGAGAGAGACTCAGTTGTTGGGCTTCAAGGTCCCCAAGAAAGTACTGCAAGTACGAGGATTCAGCGAAGGGATTGAATTTCTAAAGATTACCATTGTGGCAAAGTTGTTTCAGTTGACCTGCCTGTATCCGAAGAGATTACTTCAGAAATGGTTTCCTCTTTTTTAAANATAGTTTTTATTTCATCTTTCATACATACTGCTTTTGTAGTAGTAGCTAGAAAACACATGAGGATGAGGGGAAGGAAACACATTCTAAATGTGTTGAAGTGTCATGCAAAGTTACTTAATCTGTTTCACATTTTTAAAAAAAATACTCCAACTTCAAATTAACATTGTGCTCACAATAACCTGCAGGTTCTGTGTTGGGGAAGGCTGCCATGTTCACCTCTAGTGAACTGGAAGGGGAAGTGGACCACTCCTTTTTTGACAGTGAAGGGGACAGTGGAGGAAATCCTGGAGAGAAACGAGACAAGGACTCGAAGAAGAAAAAGCGAATTTCAAGCACGCTTCAGAGAGAATCTGTAAAACATTCTGGACATCTCACTGAGAAGACAAAGGGAGACTTGAAGGAAGTGGAAAACAACAAAACTGAGGCATCATCGATTTCTTTCATACCGGATGAACCTATACATGAAGGCAAAGATGAGTTAAATCTACACTCTAAAAGAGCCAGTGGAGCATTTCTGACTATGCTAGCCAACATTCCAAATGATGGGGACAACAAGAGGCAGAATGACACAAGAAAAAGTGCCTTAGCTTTCCCAGCTAACTCAAAAGTGGCAAACAAGCAATCGCCTAGAAAACTGGTCAAAGATCCCAAAAATTCTCCTCCCTCTTCAAATGAGGCTAGCTCCGACGCAGATTCAGAGAGTTCTTTCAGCAGTCAGAGAGGTATTTTAAACTCCTCTAACCTCTCCAAACCCACCAAGTCTTTTGTACGCCGTAAAACAAGAGGGGCCAGACGAGGCTCAGCTGAGTCTCAGGATTTGCCTAACATGAGCACAGATGAGTCGGATGGCTCAGTGACAGACGTGAGTCCCCTCTCTTCTCCTGATTCTGGTTCACACCAGTCATTAAGTTCAGAGGCTGAGAGAGAAGGTCATGAAGTGCAGCGGGAGCCGAAAACTCTGCCCCCCGGTGCCTTCAGCAACGTTCATGAAGCGGTGGACTCAAATCCCGATGTGGATGAGTGTGAGTAATGCTTGCTGTGTTCTACCTACCTGTGCATCGGCCTGCTAGGTAGATGCACATGTCTCAGTAGGTTTCTTCTTGTGGGTCGGTGGGTCGAACAGCATTCTGTGAGATGCTCAGAGCTGAGGATGTTGCGCAACCCCAGGATGCTTCGACTTGTCAACTTGTGTCTGCTGTGTTCCTTGGACGTCTTGATGCTGTTTGCAACATCCGAGGCCTTCATAGATCAGGATTTATTCTGAACTTAATTCACTCACAGGTGGACACCATTTACAAATTAGGGAACTTCTGAAGACAAGTTTTATTTGCATTTTAATTAGGGATATATGAGCAGGTTGAGTACAAAAGCATGCCAGTTTTGGGATACAAAAATGTAACGAACACGTAAAAAAGAATAGAATAGAACATGAATACGTTTGACTAATCATGACAAAAAGGTAAAAAAAGAGACTCTTGACTGAAAGAAGTGCCCCTTGATGTGCATGTTTTGTACTTTTATGTTGTTTTTTTGCATGTGTTATTGTCATTTTCCAGTTAATCCAGCAGAACATTGTTCACAAGCCTGTTAAACACACAACCTAGACCAATGTGCTTTCTCCTCCTTCAGGTTCATCTGGATTAGAGAGCAATCTTGAACAGAAAATGGTGCTCCATGTTTCTCAAGGGGTTGTTCGGAAGAACTACTCATTTACCAACGACCAGGTCCGTCGCATTGATGTGGAGAACAAGCGACTCCTTCAGCGACTGTCAAAAATTTCATCAGGGTCAAATAAGAGCATTTCTGTACCCAAAGGCCCAGCAGAGTCTTTTTACACACATAAAGCACAAATCAGGGACCTACAACAGCTCCGCGTTCACCAGGAGAATCTGGTGAGTTGTTTTACATTTTGATTGATGTTTTTCTATTGTTGGCAGTAACTGATTTACTAAGCAAACACACACACACATAACCTTGTACTGTCCAATGAATGCATGCATGTCTGTAGCTTGGCAACGCCTGAGCTGATGACTTCTAATTCAGCATCAACAGTTGCTATCAAAATAACACATGTTAAGACTCTCTGTATCATAAACCTAATCATGTTTTAGTGCACTGATGTTTTTTGTTTTTGCTAGGAGGATTCCAGTAGTCCTCCCAGTATCAAGCTCTTCCTCTTTTGCTCCATCATGTAAGCTGTTGTTTGTCTGTAGTTCTACAAAAACGGAGTGGAATGATGTTTTGACCTGTGTTATACTGCTGCCTGTTCAAAAACTATGCATAGCAACATTTTCATTAAATCAATCAATCAGGTTTATTTGGATAGCACATTTCACCACCAGCAAGGCCGTTCAAAGTGCTTTACACAGCAAAAACACAAAATTACAGAGTTATTAAGAAAACAACATAAAGTCAACAACTGAACAAGCATCACATTAAAGTGTCTGACTGTTTCAAAACAGGGAGCTATGTAATTGTTGTAGGTTGTTCTCGAGTGATCTGTGTGCACCTAGCAACATCCTGTGACGTTTCCTGGCACTCTACTATATCTACCGTTGTACCTCTAAATTAAACTCATTGGAGACACTTGAAGCCGCATCTTCTCAGTGTTTACAATCATACAGTGATTGTTCAGACAGATAGGGCTGCTGTTCAGGCTGCAGGGTGCTCATCAATATAATTTACTTTAATGATTTGGAAGGATTTCATCATGTTGGCCACTATTAGTCACTACCTGACTCACCTTTCCACCGCAGCCAGCTCGATCTCATGACAATGGAGTAGGGATCCTCTCTTAATTGTATCTTGCTGACTGGATGTTTACAGTGTTTAATCGTGATTTCATGAAATATATCCATCATTAAGGTTTAGTTGGGGTCGGCATGAGAACGCACCCCCGAAAGCAGATACCGATGAACTTTGATAGATGGCAGCAGGTGTCCGACTTGCAGCCATACTACTGAGGAACATTATGAGACTTTTTTGCCAGCAGATTTTTGCAGTCTTCATATTTCATTTATTTCTTGTCTTATTTATCAATAACATTTACATTTAGATGATCAAGCACTGTTAAAAAAATCTGTCTGGATTTAATTCATTGCTGGTAACTAACAGTGTGCTACAAAGTTATGATTCTGGATATTTTCACAGGTTTATTACATTCTTCATATATTCATAGTTTATCGTAATTCTGGTAAATGCTGTTAAAATATGAGGCGCTTCAGTCGTTTTTAGGACAAACTGTTCACTCTGAAGTCCGTCTTGTGAGGAGTGCTTTTCGCCTCCTCTATTCTTAGAATGGAGTAATTGAATCTGCCGTGTGGTCAAAGTATTCTCCGGCACATCACATTTGTAACACGCGTCATTTGGTTTATAAAAAACTGAAACTGCGACCAGTTGATTGACTTTAAGGAGGTTTTTAACTGTTGTGTAAATGCAGTTGGATGAAAAATCTCATTCAATTTAAAGTCCATTTAATATGTATATTTATATGTATGTTTTTATGCTGGAGTTTAATGGAGTTTATACACATTGCTTACCAAGAAACCTCATTTGAGTAGTCTTGGTGTTTGTGGTATATATGGCCTAAGCATACAATATTGTGCCATGCTGTTGAGTTGACACTTTGTCTGGTTTTTAATTCAAGTTCATAATATTTCTGAATAATAAAATAATGTTTTTTGGCACAAAAGTTACTTTTGTATGTTTCTTTTAAAATATTGGATCATTTTAAACAATTTGGCACAACAAATGTTGTTTTAAGTGGAATTGGAATAAATCTGCTCTGCTAGTGAAATACTCAGAGCAACAGAGACACTTGCAGCCCGGCTTTAAAAAACAAAGCGTTTTTTTTTTTTTCCTAGAAACATAAACAATGCTTAGCCAGGCCGCGGGGCTTGTAAAGTATGACGGGCCCCAGGCTTATAATACACTGAGGGAAAATCTGGATCAGTTCTAAATGATCCAGCGATGAGCCCAAATCCTTCATCCGTCAGCAATTTTAAGAACTACAGATGACTGTGAAGGTAGATGGTATTGCTAGTAAAGCCGAAACAGATAAGTAACGCCATTGTAAAACTTACCTTATATAATGGGTAGAAATGCTAAATTTACGTGGAAAGACACAAAAGTGGCTCATTATGTGTACTGTATTTTCCGCACTATAAGGCGCACCTTCAATGAATGGCCTATTTTAAAACTTTTTTCATATATAAGGTGCACTGCATTATAAGGCGCATAGAGTAGACGCCACAGTTAGGGTTTCCACCTGTTCTGTAGTATGGACGTAATTTGTTCCATTCTCTACAAATGAGGATGTGTAATAATAAACACGTGGTCCCCAAGTACTTTAAATAGTAGTTTGCCTCAGTCCTTGTTTCACTGTTGCGATATTGTGCCCAACTGCTTTCTGGGTAACACAGACCAACCGACCCCTAAAAGATTTAGCGGGGGTAAGCAGTACCTGCAAGAGAGAGGAGCGGCTGTCTGCTGTAAAAAAATAAAAATAAATAAATCAACGGGTTGGCTGTGCAGCTGTGAGTGATTATCATTACTCACAGTAATTTTAGATTGTTTCAAGAACAATCTAAAATAGGACATAACCAGTTAATAAATAACTTTTTTCCCATTTTATATTGTTTCTTAACATTTAGTGCTTTGCTAGACCAGGGGTGCAATATGTCGATCGTGGAAGGTTTTGAGTCGATCTCTGCATTAGGTGGCAAACTGAATGCCGCCAGGAGGTTGAGACCAGCACGTCCTCCTCTGACTCGCTTAAAACGTTCGTAACTTTATTAAAGAACAACAAATAAAATCAACAAAACTTTTTCAAATTAATGACCCAACAATAATAATAATCTCAGTGATTATTGTGTCAACAAGGTGTTGCTCAATTCTGTGCGTTTCGGTTCCATGACCAAAATAACGAGCAGAGCAGGAGTTTAAAATGAACTAATCAACCACCGCTGTGTTCAGGGAGCCTGCAAACCTAATATCGTAACGGACTGAATGATATGTGTAGAGGCTAAGCCAAAGCTTTAAGCCCCTGAGGTGGAACACCGGGGTAAAGTTGACTCGCCGATCACTTAGCCGC
>CAEGAF010049694.1:0-10811 GCA_903067075.1 Micropoecilia bifurca
ACCTTTTCATTCACTCATCAGTTAATCGTCTTCAAGTAGTTATGATTGCCGTCCCTTTTGGTGAAAGTTGCCTGAGATGAGAACATTTACTTTGTAGGAAATAAAAACGTAATGTGACCAAATTCTTCCAGGAATCGTCACTCTGCTAGCGAAGCACTAATATCTTAAAGTGGGACAGAAACGTGGGGGACGATTATCATCAGAGATGAAAACGTTGCCTTATCTTCATGCAACATCTTAGTGCAAAAACATAGATCAACATCCAATCAAAACTGAGCCCAGATCTAGTTTGATCTCCCTCTGCTGGATTTAAATTAAATTAATTTATTTACAATATATGGATTTGAACTGTGCAAAAAATCCAGCAAGATGTTTGTCAACTTTAAGGCTCTTTAGAAACAGCAAAAACACAAAATTATGGCAGATTATTTCACTTATAACGACATTTTCCTCAGAACACAAGTGAAATAATCTGCCGGTGGAACTTTTTTTATCCATATTAAGGAATTATTTATGTAAAACAAACTCCTATTAATTGCTGAAAAGTTACTTATAAGTCAGTTTAGTCTTATTCCAAGTTTACTGAGATATTTACACAAAAAATTAGACCAAAAAATACTTGGTAGGATTTTGTGTTTTTGCAGTGAAATGAATGGTTCATAAAGTACTTTAAAGCATCATAGGAAAAAATTATCAACACAATAAAAGAAGTGAAGTTGTAAAATGTTGTGGATTGTGGAACCTGATTGAGAGCGAACTTTGACCTCTGGTCCCTTTAACAAACGTTTCCCTAACCTCTGAAGTAAACCTGCTCTGTGGGATCCAACAGGAACCGGTTCAGAGCGTCTTGGTGGAAGAAGAAGTCGAGCAGATAAAGTAGAAATGTATTATTCAGATGCGTTCAGAGCGAAGTGCTCCTGTAACAGTCTGTCCTCAGAAGTCCATCCCTTCATCACCTTCACAGACATCAGATGGAGCGTCGGTACCAAAGTAACGATCCCCAAAGTTACCTGAGGAAAAGAGCAGAAAACCAACATGTTCACCACGATTTCTCCTGAAAACTCAGCTTGTTTCTCATAGAAGGTATTCCTGTCTGTGTCTCTTCATCCTTTAAAACATCTAGCCAGCTCTGCTGCTCCATTCCTGTTAAAAGTGAGCGGTTTCTGTCCTCTGAATGAAGGGCTGCTGCTAAATCAACAAACAGATTCGCAGCTGGAACCAGAGTTGCAACATTTGTTATCATTTCAGTTGCAGCGGTTGGTTCTCTTTCATGCTGCACAAACCAAACTACCTGAAAACCTGTTCCCCTCCTCACCTGTGGTGGCGCTGCACCAAAAAGGAAACAACATGAAAACCTCAGGAAAAGACACTGAGCAGAACTTCATTTTTCACAAAATCCAAACAAAAATGGAGAATCGTCAGTTTTAGCGGTTAGAGGATTTTGATTTTGGTAAAAGACTACGAGCCAAGAGGTTGTATTTACCCATAATGCCCTGCGCTGTGGACCAAATTCAATTCTATATTTAAAGAATGTATTTTTATTTTTAATGAGAAACACATTGTTAAGATTGAAAATCAAATTGAGGCGAAGTGAACATGTTCAGCTCCTCACCGATTCCTGGAATGATGTGGAACTGGTCGTTGACCTCTTTGTCCACGGCGGTGGTGATGATGCGGACCTTAGGGAAAGCGTAGGCCACCGAGTGGACGCCCATCTCCGCCATGAGCAGGGACAGCAGGAAGATCTTATCCTCCGCCACATCGTGGTCCTGAACATGGAGCAGCAGGAGAAACTCATCAGGAATTATCAAAAACTGCTTTTCTCTACCTAGAAAATTTTTTTTTTTATATTTTATAAAAAGAAAAAAAACTGTTTTCCTTTTTTAAAAGGGGTATTCATTTGAATTCTTTATATAAAAAAACAAAAATGCTTTTCTAAAAATATGTAATTTCTTTACTCATGAAAAATACCATTTTCCTTTCAAATAAAATTATTTTGTATTACTCATTATTATTTAAAATTTTTTTCAATAAAAAGAATAATTTTTCTTCAGGCAAAAACAGAATAAATCAAACATTTTACAAAACTCTACAGATAGAATATTAACAAATTAATTAAGCGTCAAAACAATGTGAATCTCCTCAATCTTATACTTGTTTATACAATCTCGTTTATATACTTGATAAACAAGTATATTTATATATCAGCAAAGAAAAATATGAGAAAAGAAGCAAATGACTTTGAATAAAAGCAAAAAACCAAAACGCTTTATAAAGTAGGTTAAAAATTATAAAAAATATTTCACTAAAATGTTGAAAGAATGTTAAAAACTCAGGTATAAGTTAAAATGGAAGGTGAGAAATCTGACTGATGAATTCATCCTTTGTTATTCTTAAAAGTTTAAAAGTGAAATTAAAAAACCCTGAATATTTCTGATCACAATTAAAAGTAAAAACATGAACAAGCTTGAAACGGGACCGACCAGCAGGACCCTGACGGCCATGAGAGCAGCGGCTCCGGTGGAGACGGTGCTGTCCATCAGGACCACGTAATCCTCACTGATCTCCTTCGGCAGGCGCAGGTAGTGGAGCTGCAGGGAGAAGCGGGTCAGAACCGGACGCAGCCGCCGAGGCGCCGCTCACAAACACACAAACCTCCGGCTCCCCGGTGTCGTGGTTGGTCTGGATGAGGATCTTCCCCAGCCGGATGTCTTTGCAGACGGCCGTCAGCGCCTGTTCCATCGTCTCTCCGGCCCGCAGGATAGAAACCGCCGTGATCTTAGCGGGACGGGAAGCGAGAGAACAACAATAGTTTACTCTGAAAGCTCCTGCTGAACGGCAAACAGGTCGAACTGCAGCTTTAACGTCTGAATCTACTGCGGCGGAGCGGAGCAATGAGAGCTGCTGCCACTAGGGGGCAGCATCAGGAACTACATCTGGTTCAGTGAACAGATAAATGATGTTTAGAGAAATAAATAGCATAATAACTCATATATGCCAGGATATGCAGTTGGAAACTCATGATTAAGGCAAACATTCACACAGCATCAGTTGGAGATCCAGTAAATTGTGAAAGAAAATCTTTATAAAAACTAGTTTTAAACTGAAATGTCGAAAGATTTTTATTCCATGAGTAAACTGAAAAGAAAAGAATTCAGACTTTTCTCAAAATTCTGACTTTTTTCTCATCAGATTAAAGAAGGAATTAGTTTGTTTTAGTTGGTTCGTTTTTTTCAGTGGTTCTATCCTGAGATGTCAAGGCAAGACACGTAGGAAAAAAGAATGAAAAGTAAATTATTACGGCCCCAACACACAACCCTGAGGTACACCGCAGAAAATGTCCTAACATTCAAACACAGAGACATTTGATAGAAAAGGTTTGAACTATGAAAGGATGAAAATGTCTCTCTGTTCAGGTAAAACTTGTAGGGAGAAAAGATTTTAATTCATTTTGTGGTTTGAACTGATTCTTGACTCGTGCCAAAGTTAAATTTGAAGCATAAAATCTGAAGTTTGATATGAATTTACAGCAGATATTTTGTGTTAGATGATGGTGAATAAAATCAATCTTATTTTGTTTTCTTGAACCAAATCTGCAGAACAGTTCATCTCTGTAGTTCCCCGTTCAGCGTAGAGAACCAGAACCTTTTTAAATGTTTCCTCCAGACACTGAATCTCCGATTCTTACTCTTTGACCGCTCAGCCTCTTTCCCTCGTAGACGGTACCTTGAGGCGTCTCCACGGAAACGGGCTGGACGGGACAAAAACGGGACGGAATTTAGTTTCAACTCGAAGCCAAACGTTATTTTACACTTTGGTTGCTCCGGTGGCCAGGAAGGTCGGCTCATGTTGCTGCTGAACAGCCTGACCTTGAGAGGCAGGAAGGAGAGAGCATGTTCTATCAGGAGCCTCATTAATCTCTTGGAGTAGAAGATAAACTCGTCTCTGTTGGTCTCCTTGTTCCTACAAACACAAACAGGAAGCATGCAAACATATTTAGGCAAAAAAAAAAAGTTCATATTTAACCTTTTCATTCACTCATCAGTTAATCGTCTTCAAGTAGTTATGATTGCCGTCCCTTTTGGTGAAAGTTGCCTGAGATGAGAACATTTACTTTGTAGGAAATAAAAACGTAATGTGACCAAATTCTTCCAGGAATCGTCACTCTGCTAGCGAAGCACTAATATCTTAAAGTGGGACAGAAACGTGGGGGACGATTATCATCAGAGATGAAAACGTTGCCTTATCTTCATGCAACATCTTAGTGCAAAAACATAGATCAACATCCAATCAAAACTGAGCCCAGATCTAGATTGATCTCCCTCCACTGGATTTAAATTAAATTAATTTATTTACAATATATGGATTTGAACTGTGCAAAAAATCCAGCAAGATGTTTGCCAACTTTAAGGCTCTTTAGAAACTGCAAATACACAAAATCATGGCAGATTATTTCACTTATAACAAGACATTTTCCCCATGACACAAGTGAAATAATCTGCCAGTGGAACTTTTTCATCCATATTAAGGAATTATGTATGTAAATGTGAATGTTTTCCTGCGTGAACAAACGGTTTGGTCAAACAGGATGTGACAGATGACTCTACTGTCACACAGACCTGAATGGTAACTGTTCGTTTTGTTCATCCTTAACATTAATTAGTGAATAGTTTAGATTTTTATTTTTGAAAAATATTTTCATTAGCTTGACTTTTTAGTTAGCTATTTGAGATGCACACATTTAGTTAACTTTATTTGTCAGTTCTTTATATTTTTGTTAAAAGCAACAAATTAATGTATTTGTTTTGAGTTACCAGTTTCCTGTGGCGCTGCTGGAGGGTCACAGAAGAGATCTGGCTAATTGACATTGACTGGAAAACCTCCAGCAGGTCGTTCCATTCGTTTGCCAAGGGACATGGAAATTTGATTTTCTTTAATTTAATTTGACCGTTTCTTTAATGTTTCTTCTATTTGGTAGTTTCATTCTAATGTTTATTTAATTTAAAGATTTAATATTGTATTGATTAGTATTTGTTTAAGTTTTGTATGTTTAATTAGCCCTTGTGTGTCAGCAGTCGTCTGATCAGCCACTATTTAAGTTCCCCTCATGTCTTGTTTGTTAGGTCAGTTTTGTGCTTGAGATCTTTGTGTTACTACCTGAGTTGGAGTTTGTTACGTTGACCTCAGTTTTTGGGCCCGGTTCTTCATTGTTTAATTATTTTTGAACTTTTTTGTTTTTTGAATCCGTTCAGCGTCTCTCTGGCTGGTCTATGTGAGGACCCTGACACGGGAGCAGGCGTTTCCTGTGAGACGCTGCGGCGGCGCTCTGACCTGATGATGGTGTGCATGCCGCGGACCTGAGGCGTGCTCTCCATCACGCTGAGGGTCTTGGGTAACGGCTGACCCTGATGGGCCGACGCCAGAGCCGATCTGCAAGAAACAAGCAGAGAAAACACAAAACATTCAGACTTTGTTATGTGCAACTTGATGTGAAAATGTCAAAGTTAGACTCAGACTTCAGAACAACAAACAGACAGTTGATCTGATGGACAATGAAAGGATGAAGAGCACAGACATCCTGCCATCCTCAAACTTATCCAGATCTGGAAAATACTTCGACAACAGCACAAGAAGTTATTAAAGGAAATATCAAAACCATACCAGACGTTTTAAGTACTGCATGGGTAACTGCAGTTTATGAAATTTTATTTAAATATAACTAAAATAGGTGAATATGGGTAGTTAGAAGAGTTACATATTTCAGAAACTATTTTTGCACATAATTACCAGTCACATTGAATATTATTTTATGCATTTCATGCATAAGATAAACACACATTTTAATCAGGGACTGTTTATGGAGAAGAAACTTCACTAATATTCAACTATAAACAGACAAATATTCAGTATGAAAAGTGAAAAACATCACATTTGCAGCTCCAGATCCACAACTTTGAGGTCTCCTGTTGAGCTAAATGACATTTTGTCCAAACAATAAAACAAAATAATTACTTTATAAATAAATATAAAAGGGAATATTTTTCAGTGTTTTTATGCAAGAAAAACTATTTTGTTCATTCTTTCATTTATGCCTGAACTTGGGTCAAATACTGTGTGTTTTACTCTTTTTCATTTTATGGAAGTCAAGAAAATACATTAATTTTTTAACAATAAAAGAAGCTAAACTCCTAAAGTAAGCATTTATAAAACTTGATAAGTTCTGTTAAAAAATGAACATGTAACTTTTACAGATCTAGAGAAAATGTTATTTAGCAGAGCAAAAATGTGAACTACCAGCAAACTGTTTCATAAAAATGTGGAAAAGCATATTTATCCTAAAGAATAGTAGAGGAGCTGTGATTCTAAGATTCCTTTTGTTCAGTCAGAGCAGCAGTTTGAAGACTTAATGCCCTCATCTTCTCCAATTGTACTATAATCTACATGCAAAACAATAAATGCAACCCTGAATATCGTCAAATACATGCAAAGTGCTGCAAAGCGTCAAAAAAGCTGTTTGTCTGTTTCTGCTGCTCTTTTACACTTTATTTTAAATTGCCCTCTCTTTCTGCAAAAACTAAGTCGTGCATTTGTTTTATTTCACAAAAATGCAAATCAGGAAAAGTATTCTGCCAGCCAAGACTTGATAGATAAATGTCAAAAGCAAGCATGTTGCCTGAATTTACAGCGAAAACATGCAGCTACTAGTGGAACAGGTTAGTGAGCTCAGAGTGGATGGAAACGGCAGGATTGTGCATCTTATATTTGAGCAAAAGTTGCAGAAGTCGGGCCTCACATATCCCAGCGGAGCTTCCTCTGCAGAACGGCACAAAACACAGAAAGAAAAAACACAAAAAAGGGAGAGAAAGAAGATTTTGAGTCATGGAAACTCTGACAGATCGGCGCTGCAGCGCATGACGCCATCAGATCAGTTCACCTCAGTGGGTTTAAATTAGAGCTCTTTGTTTTTATTCTGCTGAGATGTCACACCTGAAACAGCAGCAGAGTTCCTCACATTTCACAAATCAACCTGAGATTTATGTCAGCATTTATTAACTGAGCTTAAATCAGATCAACTCGCCCAGAGAAAAGACCTGAAGAGTCACGATTGTTGCTTTTTCTGCCAAATGTTGCAGTTTATCTGCAAACTAAGAGTTCACTCCATCGCTGCCTCTGCTTAGTGTTGCAGCAGGACTTCAAACTGATTTCTAACATTAAACAGATTTTATCTTCATCATAAACGACATGAAGCGGCGTAGATAAGCAGACATTTTGGTGTTGATTTGTGCAAACATGGCTGCAGGAAGTTAACTTCTAAAGCAGGTGAAGATCTAAATGGGGTGTCCAAAGTGTGGCCTGTGGGCCAAATGTGGCTCGTTGACTGATTCTGTTTCCTTTTCTTAAATGAGAGCAAAATTATTACTGACAAATTAAGTTTTCCACAATATTAAGCACAACACAAAGTGTTAGTTCTTTAACAACCATGCGTTTTACTTTCTTTTATTTCAGAGTAGCAGTGGGTATTTATTGTATCGTTTATCTTTTATCGTGATAAATTTAAGAATATTGATTTATTATTGCCAAGATAACTTAATGAGGTTTAAAGTCCACCAAAACATTGCTGAGATTGTTATTTTTACGGTTTTCTCCACTGATTTTTCTGCAAACATTACGGTGCAATAAGGGCAACTGCATATAGAAAAAAGTGGTCAATTTTCACCATTAATTGCAGAATGTTTTTAGAAAACATAAAAACATTTCTGAGCTCCACAAATTGGAAATTTGCAAAAAACAAACCTCAAAACTGTTGATATTAATCTCAGGAATTTTTGTAGAACAAACTTTGGAATTTCCTGAGCTCGTAAAGTGGAAAGTTTTCAACTTTTTGGAAAGTTCCTGAGTTTTAAAAGTTGAAACTTTTATACTTTAACACCAGGGGCGCAACCAGAGTTTTCTCCTTATGGGTGTGGAAGGATGGAACAGTAAAATGACAATATAATCTAAATCTACAGTCTTTGATTACAATGAACAGTGAGACAAAACTTAAAGAAATAAAACAATTTATTTAATAATAATAAAAAGAACATAAAACATTTGGATTTCTTTGTTACCTGATTAGCATGTTTAGCTTAGCGTAGCTTCACTGTTTACAACTCTGTTTTTAGCTGCATTATGCTAACTATATTCATCTTATCAATTTAAAGAGAAAACTGTTGGACCATTGCAGACTACAAACTGTTTAATTACCCATTTTCTCCTTTGTGGAGTTTTTTTTCGGTGCAGGAGTCTGAAGATGTTTTTTTCTTATTACATCAACCAATGAGACCAGAGATGGAAATTAGCCATTTATCTAGAATGTAATTTATTTGCATTTAAATGTTAATTAATATGAAATGTTCCATTCCTAAAGCTTTTCTGTCATCTATGTTCTATATACAAACAAACTGATTAATAGTGCAGCTGCATTTATCCGTAAAAGGTAATTTAGGGGAAGCTAAGTGCGCCGTTTTCAAAAACAGCAAAAGAGCTAACTGGAAAATTAGCTCTGCTATTAGCATGTTAGCATTAGCGTCCTGTTTGCACGGCTGCAAAGGGAGGCTGTTTCTTGGAAATTTCTTTAAATAATCCAAATTTAATGCACTTTTCAAGCTATCTACACATTTAACAGGTTTATAAGTAAAAGAGACATCATGTGTGATGGCAGTTTGGCCAGTTAAATAAATTTCTTACATACTAAGAACCCCAGTTATTAAAAAATAAAAACGGTTTGACTGTATGGAGAACAGGAAGCAGAGGGGCGTAAAGGTTTGGCTGTAATGAGAAAGAAACTGAAATCAAAAGCTGTTACAGGCATACCTCACATTGATCTCACGCTGGAATGGTTACACAGCATTCAGCCAGGCAAGGAGGGGTCAGGCACATACAAGGACACACACAAAAACACACACAGTGTGAGCAAAATGAAAGAAACTCAAACCTTTAAAGCAAAAACGTTCTCAGCTGAAGTGAGCGGCTCCACACACCCTGACAGCTCATCCATGAATATTCATTTCATGTCTGGTTGAACAAAAACTCAACAGTGTCATAATCAGATTTTAGTAAGTGTGACCATTTTATTTGATTGTGTAAAACGGGGCTGGAACAGCCAATAATTTCATCAGTTTGCTCAACAATGTGCTTGGCAGACTGAGCCAAAGCTGTGGCAGATAAACTCTCCAGGAAGGTTGCTTTGAATTTCAGAGTCAGCAGAAACCAAATCTTTTCCCACGGTTTAACTGGAGATAAGGTCTTCCTGCTTGCAGAACATTAAAGAAAAGTTAAACTAAAGAATCATATTTTAACCCAGTCAGTTCTCCTGTTGTTTCTTTATTAGGAGATAAACGACTTTCCTGGTTTATCTTTACCGTTTATCATCATGAGCTGATTTTTATTAAGAGCGTTTTTTTGCTGTTTGCAGGATTTTTGCCGCCTTGAAGGCGGGGCTACGTCCACTCAGGCGTTTTGCACAGCTGAATGGTTGCCATGGAGATTAAAATATCTCTCAAACATGCATGGAAGAATCAAGGCAACACTCCAGCTTTGTTTTGATGAGAGAAACACTTTATAAAATGACGGAAAGCTAAAAAGAAAGTTAATTTTACCTAAAACTGCAGCTTTACAGAGGAGCAGCAAAAGCAAATGAGGTGGATTAGCAACAAATGATGTCATTCGGGACATGCTACTGTGGAAAATCATCTCTTCTTAGTTGAGCTGCTAGCAAACAATAATCTTCGATCAGAGGCATCTTCAGATTCCCTGCAACACTGACTGGTACCAGGTATCTTGATTCATTGAAGACACTTGGATTATATGAGTTTGTCAAAGTCTAATTTCTTTTTGGATTAGATAAAGTATTTTTGAACGTTCACCCATCCAAACTCTAACTGGAAAGAAAACAGCAAAAGCAACTGCTTAAGGAAATGATGAATAAAACCATGCAACTTTCAATTAAAGTTATGTAAATCACTAATCATTTTTATTTTGCACATTGTGAAACTGAAGGAAAGTCGACGAGCTTCCTGCTCCGCCCATGTTGCTCACTGCAGGTGCCAAGAGTGTAACTGATGTGAATGAATATGTTGAAGGTGGAACCGATCATAGTTAGCTGGGGGTCATAAAAGTGAATGGATGACAGAACAATGAGGAGAAGAGAGATGGAGGACACATCTCCTCTCCACACGGCGCCATTAATCTCAGATAACGACTCCAGAGCTGCCTGACCGAGGTCAGCGAGGTGCAGCGGGGAGGAAGGAGACGAGGAAGAAAGGAGACGAGGGAGAAAGGAGACGAGGGAGAAAGGAGACGAGGAAGAAAGGAGACGAGGGAGAAAGGAGACGAGGAAGAAAGGAGACGAGGCAGAAAGGAGACGAGGCAGAAAGGAGACGAGGAAGAAAGGAGACGAGGCAGAAAGGAGACGAGGCAGGAAGGAGACGGGGCAGAAAGGAGACAAGGCAGAAAGGAGACAAGGCAGAAAGGAGAAGAGGCAGAAAGGAGACGAGGCAGAAAGGAGACGAGGCAGAAAGGAGACGAGGCAGAAAGGAGACGAGGCAGAAAGGAGACGAGGCAGGAAGGAGACGAGGCAGAAAGGAGACGAGGAAGAAA
Organism: Micropoecilia bifurca; assembly: GCA_903067075.1. Classification (NCBI taxonomy): domain Eukaryota; kingdom Metazoa; phylum Chordata; class Actinopteri; order Cyprinodontiformes; family Poeciliidae; genus Micropoecilia; species Micropoecilia bifurca. Next base: position 10,639 of record CAEGAF010049694.1, read on the forward strand.
GGAGACGAGGCAGAAAGGAGACGAGGCAGGAAGGAGACGGGGCAGAAAGGAGACAAGGCAGAAAGGAGACAAGGCAGAAAGGAGAAGAGGCAGAAAGGAGACGAGGCAGAAAGGAGACGAGGCAGAAAGGAGACGAGGCAGAAAGGAGACGAGGCAGAAAGGAGACGAGGCAG
>CAEGAF010049700.1:0-33920 GCA_903067075.1 Micropoecilia bifurca
ACACACACACACACACACACACACACACACACACACACACACACACACACACACACACACACACACACACATTGGATTAAGACATCACCAAGCTGAGTCATCCCTGACCTTTTGACCTGGCTGTCCGCTGTCCCCCTGCAGGCCTGGTGTTCCCTGCCACAAGAAGAAACAGGATACAGTGTTGGATGTTTTTATTCATTTTATTTATTTTTTACCAGTAACTTGAAAAGTGTCACACAAATTTGCATTCCATACTTCTGAGTCAAAACTTGCAATTGCAGTCAAAGCTGCAAGTTTTTTGTGGTACTTTTTTTTTCTTGGTGACTAATATCAGTCCATGGATCTTATTTTGAAGCCTATTATTTAATAATTGGGTAAATCCTAAAGGCAGTCAGTTGCAATGGATTTCATTCACATGGTTCACGGGGAGCATGAGTGTGTATCACACAAAGCAAACTTTCCGGTTTTTGTACATAAAAGAAGATCTAAATTGGGCAACACTTTCCATTGTATATCACTGACAGTAAAATACACTGGAGTTTGTAATTGTTATGTGACAAAGTATGGAAAAGTTGCAAAGGATTGTGCATATTTAATCGAATTATACTTTTACAGTTACACTTTGGGAAACGAACTCAGCTTGATGCTACTTACATCTTTGCCAGCAGCTCCATCACTGCCAGGTTCTCCCTGAAAGAAAACACACAAAGATTGAAACATGCTACAGTCTGACAGTCGACTTTGCTTGCAGGTGATCACATTCAGAGAAGAACCAACCATAATTCCTGGATGCCCTGGAGATCCTGGAGGTCCAACTAACCCCGGGAGGCCTCTCTCCCCGGATGGACCCTTATCTCCTTGCATCCCCTAGAAGGGAAAACATCACTCACATATTTAGTGTCCACAGAGGATTTCAGAGGAATCATTCTGTATCAGAATGAAACAAGAAATTTGCACAATGAAAAGACACTGGCTGGTCACCTGATAGTGACTCTGCAAGTTTAAGCAGGTATGGTGGATTTTTTTCTTCTAATTTAGAAAGGTTTAGTAACTTTGTTTTTTTTCCCTTAATTAAAACATGTGGAATTACAGTAATGTTTGAGATGTACTCTTACCACTCCTGATGGGCCAGGAGGCCCCGGAGGTCCCGCTGGCCCCGCGGGACCCTGACGATGAAAAAACAAATCATTCAGGTTTGACATGCTAAAAAAAAAGAAATAAATAAAGATTAAGGAAACCTGTTCTAAATATCTTAAAAGAGAGGGATGTTTACGATCTGGCCTGAAGGTCCCGGTCGACCCTGAAGTCCCGGGATTCCCTGGTCCCCCTGCAGAGACCACAGATTGAACTTTAGATCATACTTTGAGTTAGTCTGAATAGTTTTTATCATTTAGCAGGTTGCAGAGAATCACCAGCAAGATTCTGGTGTGATCATGCCTGAATGTTTGACCACTTCTCTTGGTAAGTAAGTAAAGTTCCTTTCAATTATTTGGTTTCGCCAAAGAGCTTTAACGTCTCGATTCACAGCCGTGATTTTAATATCAATGTGAGCAAAAGTGCAAAGGACTCACTTCCTGTGAAGCTCAAACCTTTTGTAGGTTTGGTGGCCAAACTGATTGAAAGTGGTTTTCCACAGATGTTAAACAGAGTTGGGAAGGACTTTGAACTAATTTAATGCCAGTCTGCTTTATTCCATTAGAAAATAATGTAACGAGGGCCGTTGTTGCGCATCATTTAAGCTGTACATCACCACAAACCCTAGAGGGTTATTGACAAAAAAAATGTAGAATCAAACATTCAGGTGTGTAATCTGGGAGTTAAGGTTTACGCATAAAAGCACCAGATTCTTGCTGTGTATATTATTTTTGTGTGTAATTATGTCGCCCTAGAAAGAGAATGATTCAAATGTATCAATACAAGCTGCAAATTAATACAATATTAACAACAACAACCATGAGTATATGCAAACCTTCCATTGCAACTAAAGTTTCTGTTGGGGAAATGGTGGAGAACAAAAGTACTCACGTCATGTCCTGGCCTGCCGGGTGGTCCTTGTGGGCCTGCAGGCCCGGCTTCTCCCTGTTGGGATGCGATACATTTTAAAATGACAACTGGAGACTCAACGAGGGAAAGTAGCAAAACTTCTTTGATCATAATCGAGCATGATGCGCGAGAAACAGACTGTAGCTGCGCAAGTGGAGACAGTCACGGTTCGACGGTAAGGTAAGGGGTTTGTTGACTGACCTTCTGTCCAGGAAAGCCTACGTGTCCTGTTTTCCCTTTGAATCCCTGAGGAAGAGACATCAAGGAGAATGAGCCAGGAGGCACGGTAAAAAAAAAAGAAAAAAGAAAAGAAAGCAGAAGTCGGTGCTGCTGGGGAAGGTGGAAGATTGCGTTTGAAATTTCAAACACCTGCTCTCAGCGAGAACACAAACTGAAATGCAGCGACGAAAAGAGAGTTGTAAGGAAGAAGAAAAATATATTTTTTTCGAGAAGACAAGTGGAAGCTGTGCCGAGGCTCAACTCGAGTGTGTTTCCCTCTTCTCCTGGGTCAGTATGTTCGACACAAACACAGGGAGCGCCGTGTAATGCATTTGTAAACAAGGCCACGAAAACAGGCGTTATTGTTCATCGTGATGCACAGTGTCGGTTTTCCTGCCACTGCCTGTCGCTTTGACTCTGAAAAGATGAAATTTGGTCCAGTCTGGCCAAATCAGTTTCATCCACATGATTGCTGTGGCCTTTATGTCACGATAGTTCATGGCAAACTACAAATGGAAGCTCTCATTCCTTTAAAATAATAAAAAAAGACTCTGCTTTTACACTCCTACCAATTTTGAAAACTACTTATAGTTTATATTTGTACTTTCGCGATTATGTGCAGCACTAATTTTATCTACCACATAAAATCCCAGTAAAGCCCTTGGTCATTTTTGGCTGCAATATGACAAGAGCAAAATAGTTAAAGGGGTGTGCAGACTTTTAAAAGTCACTTTTTTTAACAAACATACCTTTTTTTAATTTGTATGGTTTTTTTTTTGTTTTTGTTTTATAATGAATGGAAAGAAAATCAAGAAATTCTAGCAGTGTAATTGATACAGGTGTTACGCACTGGGATTCCTCGAGGTCCCGCCGGGCCTGGGGGTCCCGCCTCGCCCTGAGATTGATGAAAAAAAGGGAACACTCTGTTTCAGAATATTAACAACTCCGATGCAGGTTTTTGCAAGCAGGATCATTCGCATGATTTTTGGCGATTGAGTTGTGCGACGTACCCGCAGTCCTGGTTTCCCATCTTTTCCGTCTATTCCCTCAATACCGGGTGGTCCCTTTTTAATATAGCATATATATTAATAAAAGTTCCAAACATCTGCAACAAAGATTGCTTTGTGCATGTAAGGTGGGAGGGAGAATAAAGAAAGTAAATAAAAGTTTTACCATCAAGCCTGGGGATCCTGGTGAGCCAGGCGGCCCAGTTGGTCCCTGGGAACCTGTGGAGCCGTCGTTACCCTTTGGAAATGCAGTATTTTTAAAATACAAATATAATGAATTAGTTGGGTTTTTTTTTGTTTTGTATTTTTTTTCAATCTGTACTCACTTTTTCTCCTTTGAGCCCAGAGACGCCTTCTCTGCCAGGTTTGCCGGCAGGACCAGGAGGACCCTATAATTACACAAAGAACTGACAGTTCCTACCTTTGTTGAAATAACCATAAAAAATACAAAAGATCTTCTTGGGAAGTTTACGTACCGGTGGTCCTGGAAAACCTGGCTGTCCTTGGAAACCCTTAAATAATAATAATAATGATAATAATAATTTAAAAAGTGTCCATTATGTCTTTTTTTTCGTTTTCAAAATGACTATTAGCAAGTACTGACATGGAAACAGACGTGGAAAAGATGCAAGCTTTGAAATAAAGTAGGAAACTGTTTATACACTGTTCACGGTTTGATTTAAGAACATTTACTCAGTGTTGAAACATGCTCTATTCTAAGAAAATGCTCAATTACTGGCTCTTCCTGCCACAGATAATCTGTACAAACACTTTTGATACAAGTTTCCACTGTACTTATCAGTAGGCATGAGATGCATTTCCGTATATCCATCTTTGGTTTGGAGCCAGAGCGACCCAGTGGGTCTGTGGGCAGCTCCCAATGTCCCATTTTATATTACAGGATAATCTTTGCGAATGCGATAACAGGAAGACTTTTCTTTCCATCTGGGGTTTTATTAGTGTCTAATAATAGACATTATGGAGCCTCGCTGACCTGAAGATGTCCCTTTCTGCTGCGACTCGTTTATGGTGCCGCTTTGGAGATTTGTTTGCACTGAATTCACTCGCTGCCTTCACACATATGGACTTCAGCGACATCCCATTCTTAATAATAAGTATGACTTTGCTGTTCTGGGTAGGCATTTGCTGAGGTGAAGGAGAGTGTTTATAGAAATTATTAACCATTATTCCAAAAGTACATTCGTGAGGTCAGACACTGATGTTGGATGAGAAGGCCTTGGTGATAGTCTCCACTCTAATTTATCCCAAAATCGTTTTATCAGGTAAAAATCAGTACTTTTGTCAGGATAGTCAGGTTTTCTTCACACAGAACCTGCAGATTCAAGTCTTTATGGATCTTGCTTTGTTCACTGGTGGCCGAACAAATAAGGGCTATCTCCAAACTGTTTCCACAAAGGTAGCACAAAGTTCTACACAAGGTCTTTGTGCTGCAGAATTAAGAGTTATCTCATAGGAACTAATGGCCCAACCCCAAATGTGATTGTTTTACAGCTTTTTACACATTTTGACCAGGGACACCAGGCAAATGTGTGTGTGCCTGCATGTAGCATACCTGGTCACCTTTGGAACCAACAGGCCCTGCTGGTCCTGTGTCTCCTTTAATTCCCTGCAAACATTGAACATATTTTTTTCTTATAAGTACTTACAAAAAAACAAATATAAAAATCATTTAAGATAAAAACACTGACTGGAGATCCAGCCTGTCCTTGATACCCTGGGCTACCAGGAGGACCCTGCAAAATGAAAGGAAACGTTGGGCTTTACGTTAGAACATGGGCCTCAAGTAATTTTGTATAAGCATAATGACAGTGAAACCACTTACTGATTCTCCTTTCTGTCCAGCACCTCCTGGGCTTCCACGCTCACCCTTCAGTCCCTGACAAACATGAAAAAAAGAGAGAGCAGTGAATCAGCGTGGTCCCTTGTGTCATTGGAACCTGTCTAAAAATCGACAGGAGCCTGTCAGTTCTTTAATAATGAGGCAGCAACTTACGGGCAACCCAGGTGGCCCCATAGTTCCAGGATAACCAGGCGTCCCTGGAGGGCCCTGAAGGAAAGATCATGCGATCAATCAAACAGGGAAACCAATTATTTCCACTGTATGTTATCATTCCAGAGGAAGCTGCTTGTCAGGAATGTACCTGCTCGCCCTTCATTCCTGGGAGGCCGGCAGACCCTCGTTCACCCTGCTGACCCTGAGGATGACAGCGGAGGGAACGGATCAGAACAAAGGAGAGGTACAGTGCTTTGTAAAAGTACAAACATTTTAATTACAATGGGCAACAGGGGAGGAGGGGCAGCGAGGGTGATGCACTGTGATGGAAAGATCCACACTGAACCACTTTGTAGTCACTACTTCAACTTTAACACTCATTATCCAATATAATGTTTCTTTACATGTTACAATGTTTGCATGGGGAGTGCACACACATCAACACTGCAAGGTCAAAATGCAGTTATGTTGTATCTATATGTCTTTATTTAAGAAAGGTGTTTTGACTTCTCCTTCCTGGTTGCCAAAAGGCATGGCTGATGTCTCATGGCACTGAACCATGTGCTTCATGGAATTTTTTCATTATTTTGTATTAGTTGTTTGGTGGCAGCCATCTTGTCTTCTCCTAGTGCATCCACATTATTTACCTAACCCAGTATTTAAGTTCCCTCATGTGTCACTTCAGCCGGTCAGTTTGTCTTATGTCTGTTTGAGGTTTTATTAGTTTTCATTTTTCGAGTCTAGCTTCTTGACTTGGTCTCTTTTATAGGGTTACTAGTTATTTTTTTTCCCAATGTTTCAGTTAAACACCTTCTTGGTCCCGGACATGATCAAACAGAAAGTAAGCAGTGAAGTGAAAAATTTAACTGAACTAAAGAAAAAAAAAATGTATATATATGCATAATTTTCAAAAAAAACAAAAAAGTTGGAAAAATAACAATATAAAGAGAAAAATATTCATTCTCCTCTGATACCTCTGAATAAAATCAAGTGCAACCTTCCCATAGTCCAGTGCACTATAGTATATAACTACAAAATAAAAGACTGCTATTAAATGAATAAATAATTAAATAATGCAATAAGCTACAAACATACAAAAATCTTGCAAAAATATTTAATATATAAACTGTTATTAATTAAAAATTTAAAAAAACTGCATACATTTTTTTATCAAATATTTTATTTTGATTTCATGAGGCTATTTATTTATTTAATAGAATACTAATACTAATAGCACTCATTCATTTATTTAATTTTGAATCAAACTGCTCTCCATCACATATCCCCTAATATGTCACTGTTTTGGTCTTTGTGGAGAAAGTTTGGCAGAAAAATGACACAGCACATTGTCCTCACCTCTCCATCCTAATGGCAAAAAATTATCATAATACTGGTGGCGGCAGTATTATGATAGCAGCTCTTGTAAGATAAATATTGGCAAAGAAATGTGAAACTCATACTTCGCTTTGTTTCACTTTGTAATTTTTTCTACTTACAATTTATCATAAAAACCCAGGAAAAAAAAATAGCCAATAGCAAAGAGAAAGAAAAGCTTACTTGTTGGATTGTAGTTTATTTTTTTCCTTTGGTCTTTCACTCTGTGAAGCAGCAGGGTGGTGATGCCCACTCATAGCCCTCTGCTGTTTTGGTGTAGTAAACCGTTTCTATCCTCAGATATCACTGAATCTTTGAACTCTTGTCTCTAGTTGCAGCTTCGGCTGCTGCAGCCCAACGCTCACTTTTTAATAAAACACACACACACTCGCAAAACACAGTCTGATGTGCGAATCAAAGGTAGCTACGTTAAAAGTTACCTGTCATAGAGCGGCAAATGAACACCGAGCAAAATTTGAGTGTAAATATTGATACACATGTAGGTGTGAGCAGTTGCCTGGCAACAGTCTAAAGACTGTTAGCAAAGACAGATGAGGAGATGAAAACTGGATTAACTGACATTTTAATTTAGAAGAGGATTTAGAAACTGCTGCAAAAGAAACAGCTGTATGATTATCTAAATTTGTTCTTTAAATAACATTTTATAAGCAAAACATTTCTACAAAATGAGATGAGATATTAGAGTTTGTCATGGTTTGGACGTTTTTTAAAAAAACTAAACTTCTCAGGAAAACGAGCTCATACACAGTACCAGTACGGCTACGCTGCAAATGGATTTTACTCAGTGATCACATGGCTCGAGCATTTGGCACCGCCATTCTCTTCAAACAATAAATCAGCATGAGAAGAGCGGGGGCTCTCAGGAGGGGCTTCTAGGTCCAGCTTTTACACGCTTAGTCTCTTAGACGGTGGAAACAGTTGAATGAAAATCATGAAAGTGGCAAGACATCATTGCGACATGAGGAAAAAAGAGGGGTTTTTTTGCCCCCAAATCAACAAAAATTCAAATTCGAGAGGTTTGGTAGCCATGAAGAAACCTTCAGGATTCCATTACAAACGCGCATAAAACTTTGTTCATGTCAAAAATACACAATTTCACAATTTTGGTGTTTCTATTAAATGAGAAACGCAATTACCATCACACGTGACCAACTTTATTCACGTGATAAGTCGTTAAAAAACGTGCCGCGCCATCATCCTCCAACTGCTTCCTGTTGTCTTCTTTGTGGTTTGCGCCAGTGGCAACATCTGATGGTTTGGTCATGTGACTCGTGTGACACAAAAAACAATTTCAACATGGCCAAACAAATAAATAAAAGCCTCATTCTATTGCCAAAACTTTTTTTCAGTACATTTATTTTTGAAATGTCAAACTGCACAAATATAGCCAAAACGCAGCCAAAGAATGTCCTTCAAGTCCCTACGAAGGTCTTCGCCATGACTAGTGTTCAGAAAACAACATTTTATAGTGCATTGTTTACCCCATGCTGTCAACTTTGCTGACAAGTTGACAGCATAACTATTATTTGTGTCCTTTTTCTCCCCATCAGGAACAGTTCTGTTATTATTACGCTGTTAATGAGGTAGAGTTAAAAAAAGGACAAAATAAAATAAGACCGTGGCATATTTTTGTTTGTACTGCTCTGAAGACTTTTCTTTTTTTTTCTAGACCTGAGAGAACCGATTGAAGTGTGAAAACATAAGTGAGACTTACAGATAAGCCAGATGGGCCCTGAGGACCTGGGAAACCAGGGGGTCCCTGTGGACAGAAAGCAATGAAGACAACACTTTCAAACACCTGAGACAAGCTGAACCAAAGGATAAACACAGACCAAAACAAGCTCACAACTTTAATTAAAGCAGGTATCTATTTATTCTTGAAAGTGAACAACACAACCTAGATCCTGCTGGGGGAATTGTGCATTTATGACAACATTAGTTTAGGTAGAAGGATTAAGTTTTTTTTTTTTTTGTCTTTTTCCACAATGTGCCACCAGGGGGCTCTATGACCACACAGGAAGTGGCATGCACTCACTCCATTTGTATCAAGTCACTTCAAATCTGGGCTTTGAGACAAAAACCCAGCGGTGCTGTTCTAAAACGGAGATAACAAAGAAATGAATCTCTTTTTTCCCCCCCGCTCACTAAACTTCTTCCAAAAATAATACATGACTGCAAAGTGCACTAAACTTTTCTGTTTCAACTTTTTCCTCTTGTCATAAATTTCACAGACGGCTAAGTTAGTCAAAGTGTGTGGAGGATTTTAATAAAAGCGACACCAGCAGATGAGATCTCTGAACAGATATTAAGCAATATCTCCTATTACTCCTATTAAAAACCTCACAAGTCGTTCAGGTTTCTCTGTTTCAAATGAAGATCTGATGCGAATGGTGAATGATCCTTACCATGATTCCTGGCGGTCCTGGCGAGCCCCTATCTCCCGGAGACCCCTGAAGAGGAAGAGAGGAAGATCTTTTCTTTGTCGGGTTTGTTTGGACACAGAAGTATGACCAGAAGAAGAAACGTGTTAGGCCCAGCAGGCACTCTGGGAAGGACACTCACAGGGTCTCCTTTTATTCCCGGTGTTCCAGGCACTCCTGGAATCCCGGGGGTTCCGGTGCAGGATCGATCACCCTTTGGGGAAATCAAACAACGGTGTACGGATTTCACACGTACTGTATATATGCAGTGCTGTGCAGGAGTGGTTTTTTCCCCCTCCCTTGAACTGTTTTCACAATTTTGCCACATTGCATTGTAAGCATCAATGTGTTTGACTTGGTCTCATATAGACTTCTAGAAAACAAAGTAGTGCATCCTTGTAAAAAGGGAAAATCAAAGTCAGAAAAGATGTGTGCTCCTTTACTCTGATACACCCAAAACAAAACAAAGCACATGTCAATAGAGTCAACTGCTTTGTGTCGATCTCTCATTTAGCATCCAGGCAAATTTCATAGAAGCTTCCGATCGTAATGTGAAAAAAATATGAAACTCTTTCAAGGGATGGTCACACTTTCAGCACAACATGTATATTTATACATGTTGGGTAATCCTTATTATGGCAGCAATTTCAAACAAACCGTCGCTTCAGTCGCCTGTGTCCTTTGCAGTCTCTCCAAACACTATAAAGGTAGACGAGAGAAGCTATTAGAGCGCTGGCTCTCCCCCCCACATCACACAGAGAGCGGATCACAACAGGCCATGCACAAAACACAATGCAAAACGATGGACTGTCATTTCGCATTCATCACGGCGGTGACTGCGATACTGGAAACGCTGCATATAATTCCAAGTCCGGGGTGGGTGGGTGGGGGGGAACTATGCAGCAAGGCTGAAAACATTGTAATAAGAAAACCCGCTCCCACAAAGTCTCACCCTGTCACAGCTGTCCATGACTGTCGCACCAGGCTTGCCCTGGTCTCCTTTTTCACCCTTGGCACCAGCCATGCCCGGGACCCCTGGCAAACCCTGAGAACAGCCCTCACCACAATCCTCCTGTGTCGCACACATAGAAATAATGGTTTATTTCTATATACACGAGGACGACACACGTCACGCTGTAGAGGCGCGACTCGATAAGTCAGAATGCCGTCCTCAGTTCAGAAGCTAAAACTCGCACAGGTTCATCGCAATTTTCATCGCATTGAATTAAATTTATTGCAAATTTAATTCATGCGTTTCGTTTCTCATCATTTTGATGATTACAGCTTACACACTTAAAAAATAATACTAGGATTATAGGAACATTATGCTCCAATTATGCCTTCTTCAAGCCAACAGTCTTGAAGAAGGCTGTTGGCTTGACAGCTGCCCAGCAGAGAATCGTTGTCGAGGAGGGTCACAAAAGGTCATCGTAAAAGGAGCTGCCAGCTCAAACAGAGCTGTATCCAAGCAGAGTACTGAAAAACGGAGTATATGTTGTGGCTCATGGAGCAGGAAGACCTGCCATCTTCAGAAGACAGTGAGGCAAAGCCAATTCAAGAGTTCAGGGGAGATTCACTTGAACCAAAGGCAACATCAGGAGAGCCTGTTTAGGACTGAGGCAGATTTGAATTTCAACTGGGCCAATCAGTGAGCAGAAAAAGGAGTCGTGAACGATGACGATGTCTGTTGTAGAATTGTAATAGTTTTAGCAATGGCAGTGGAGGAAGTTAATGAAGACATTCAGTCCATGTTGATCACAGATATTGTTTTATTGAATTAAGCTTCATTTCTTCAAGCTGGAACATCACATAGGTCATGGCCAATTGTTAACATTTGGGTAAAAATTAAAACAATTGTTTTTAAATAGCTGAAAGTCCCGACTCTCTTTGCAAAGCAAATGGTAGAACAAGATTCTATTTTTTTACTGGGCTACCTCAGACCAAGCGTTGAGTGTATATTCTGTGCAATACAACGTTTTTTTAGTTGATGAGCCTTTCTGTATTTAAAAAAAAAGTATTTTTCTTTTCTTATTGGTTTTATCGAAGATTCTGATTTTCAGAAATACAAAATTTTAAGTTTTTATTAGCTGTAAGCTTTTGATATCAAAATGACCAGAAACAAATGTTTGAACTACATTCGTCTATGCATAAAGGAATCTATAAAACACACAAGTTTTGAATTGACTTTTGGATAAAACATAAACTTACTGATATACATTCTTATGCATTCCAAGACCACAGAATAGAACATGTGCCAAATCTAAATGGTTTGTACTTACATCTTCCAATTCTATAGGTGTATCTCGAGGCAGAGTGTGTGATCCAGTATAGCTCTACGTGAAGGAACAGAAATTCAGTTAAACTCATTTCAACCTTTGAAAAAAAACAAAAAAAAAACAAAACAGAAATCTAGCCTTCAAGATATTTTTTCACAATCACTCAAATCGCCACAAAACAGTCCATTTCTTTTTTTTTTTAGTTTATTATACTTCAAATGTCATTCTGTCCAACTAATAAGGAAATTCAGAGCTATACGAGCGACTGAGCATTTTCAAGGCTGCAGCATTGCAGCTGAATGAAAATCACAAATACAAAAAAAGCAATTACGTATTCAGTGAAAAAGCAAACCGGTAAGACGATGTTTCCTCCTCATCCTGTACGGGTGTTTTTTGTCAAATGAAAGGTAAACTACATGCACACACACACACACACACACGTATACACATACACAAACACTTTTTTTCATGATTGATGTTTTGCTTTCCAGATTTGAAAATTGACTGCAATTCCACACATTTGTTATCTGATTGACACCCATCTGGTTGAACAAAATTACTTGCACCCAACCTGCCAAAGCAACACGCTGTTAAAATTAGCACAGTGTTCATCAGAGGAAACAGGCTTTTTCTGACAGCAGCCCTCCTGGCCTGAATTAACACACAGACATGTCTGTTTTTATCCAACTCCATCCTTATTCACCCACCTGCTAGCAGACTATCTCGTTTTTATCTGAACTCTGAGCATTTCTTTTGTTGTTGTCACTTTTGCAACTTGCTGGAGAAATACCATTTCATCCAGCTGCTGAAATCGCAGAATCGATGGGGTAATCTTCACTTCATCGCCACAAATCTTTTCCATCAGAAAACCCGGCGCAAAGTGCCGTTTTCCTAGCAAAACACTGCATGTCTTACTGTGTGTCAAAGTGAACAGGACTGGAAAAAGTGATTACATTTAAACCAAGAGATTTACTTAGATGAAAACTGATGTTTTTTTTTATATTTTATTTTTTATTCCACTTTATTCTTTCAGCATTCAAATAACTTGATGTCATGAAGACTGCAACTGAAGAAAAGTTTAAATATTTTTCATCATTAGTGTCATAGGACTGAGCCGTGTTCAAAGTCTGTCCTAAAGGGCTGATGTCCTGCATATTTTAGGTATCTGCCTGGTTCAGCACATCTGAATCAAACTTCATGAGGCTCCTGTAGAACCCGGTGACATGTTAAGCAGCTGATTCAAACATTAAAATCAACTATTTTGGAGCCGGGGCACATTTAAAACAAGCAGGACGTTTGTCCTTGAGGACTGGACTTTGACATCCCTGCTGTAACAGAAAGACTAACGATTTTACCCAGATGTTAAGAGAATATTTCAGTTTTTCATTAAATAAAGTTGTGAAAAGTACATACGAGTAAAAGGTACGTTAGCAAAAATAGGCACAAAAAAAAGTCAGATTGGAGAATGAGTGAGTTAAACTATTGGCATCACTGTGGGTCCTATTTAAGGGAAAATGTTATGTAAGAAAAAAACTAAAATAAAAACATGTTTATGGCTTAAGTCAATGCTTTAAAGCAAATGTTTATGCAGGATAAAATTTGCATAGCAAAGTGTTTCACTTTGAAGGACTTTATTACAGCAAAGTTGCAAAATTGACACTGTAAAGTGTTAGTTAGTGTTTGTCGATTTATTACAACACACTGTCCAGTGTCACTGGTCACCGATCCACTACAAGCTACACAGGGGCACACAAAACAAACTGGCACACATTCTCACTCAACGGCAATTTAGAGAAGCTAATCAGCATCACATGCTTATTTTCTATAATAAAGGAAGGATTCAGAGTTCTTGTGAGATGCATAGATGCACCATGCAGACGACATGCAGAAAGGTCCTGGTCATGATTCAAACTCAGGACCTTTTTATTTATTTATTTTTTTTGCTGCAAGGAAACAATGCACCACTGTGCAGCCTTATATTGAGACATACACCTCAGAACCTCTGAGAAAAAAAAAAGAAGCAAAAACGTCTGAGTAAAATGTCGCCAGGCGCTCATGTCGGCATCTCAGATTTATAAAGAGCGTTGCTGTAGGAAGTGTTTCTGACTACCTAAAAAAAAAAAAAGATGTAACAGTGTCAGAGATTTGCAATAGAGGGGACATATGCAGCCAGAAGAATATATTCACTTTCTCCACTAAACAAAAACTGTTCATTCGCACAACGGGTACATTTGCTGTGACAGTCAGCTCTATAAAAGATATATAGAAAAAAAAAGGAGCCTTTCCCCGGAGAGTGTCTGTCAATAGCACCTGGGCTGTTATCAAAGTCATTACAGCTCCATTTGACTCTGTTCAAACTGAACCCATTAGCCAGGACAACTACTTTATGCGACACACTGTTGACCATTACTCTGGTAAGAACAAGACCTTGTGCATTAGTAGACTTGCTCAGAGGAAGGTTCCCTGTAATTATATGCCACTGTGGAGAGTTCTTTTCTTCGTTACAGTGTGCAAATGGCTAACTTTTGAACATCTCGAAGCTGCTTGCGCTAATGTTTTAAAAATCTGTTCGTGAGACTCCTGAGAGGAGAAAAATAGCGGCTCCCTTCAGAAAAATAAAACCTGCTGAAGGCAGAAAGAAAGTAATGGAAAGAAGGTAATGGAATTATTTTGAAGGAGAAAAAAACAAGGAAAAAAACATTAAACAAGAACATGAGTGTGTCCAACGCATTCCCCTGTTGGTTCTCCTCGCTTCGAGCTATAGGAATTAGCCCCCCCCGAAAAAATCTTCACTCTCTCAAATTATGCAGAGTTACACATCGCAGTATTTTATATACATAAGCACAGTTCTTATGTATAAAATAACGTTCATTTAATAGTGAAAGTGACAAAATGCCACTTCTCTTTATAGATACCATTACATTTATTACTCCCCGCACTTTTCAGATGTTCCCCATAGACATTAAGCATAACACATAATACAACACAGACCACAAAGACAATCACAAACCACAGATAAATTCAAAGCAATTCACCTAGTTTTTTTCCCCTCTTTAATATTACCCATTGATTTTCTGCTAGATAATTAGGTTCTCAGACCTCCTGAAAATAATTAGCATATTTATTTATTAATGTAAAGTTTCAAGGAGACAGCTTCTCGTTACTTCTTAAGTGACTAATAACAAACTCATCCTGACTTTTATTTTTAACACCAACTGCAAGCCATGCCTGCATGCAAAAACAGTAAACTATCAAAATATTATGAAGATGGTTAAGAATTCTGGGGAATCCATCACTAATATTCTGCTTTTTGCTGGGGGCAAAAAACCAATATCCAAAACTTTGATTCAAGGTAAATTGACCTTTTTTTACCCCTCTTAGATAGAAGAACTTAACCTCATTAAATTTTCATAACATAATGAATTTAAGGATTTGCTTCCATACAGATTTACTGTCGTTTTTATAAATTGCTAGGCTTCATAGCAGCATTAAATAGATATGAAAAAGGTAATACATAAATAAGATCTCTTCATACATTTGGTAATTAGTAGCATGCATGGTTACCCCCTTATCCTGGCATCAAGGAAAGGTGACACTAAAAATAATTCAAGGACATTCAATTTTTGAAAAATTAATGAAGCATCCACAGGTTACTGATAATGGGGCAACCTTCTTGAACATCTACTGGTCTGCTTTTGGCTCAACTCTGCAGAAAACAACAGAAAGTCCCCTCTGGTTGGGCCCACCACCTACAGGAAAGGAACACCAGGCTGACTGCCGTCTACGTTGGGGGCCCTGGCAACTTAGATGACAGTAATGTTGGTTCATTGGTGGAACCAATATTCCAGGTGTGAGTTGCCTTGGAGGGCCCAACACCGTAAACATAGGGCCCAACACATCAACTCAAAGGCAACTCACACCTTCAGGAGAGTTTTGTTTCACGTTCCACGAAAGGTCGGGGACATTCTAAATCTAGGCCATGCTCAACTCCTCTTTTCTCGATACCTGCTGTTGCCTGTTATGATGGAAACTGGTCACCAGCAGTGATGCTGATGCAGTTAAGTTGAAAAGGAGGTCTTTTGTGTCTGATTGTATTAGGGATTGCTGGAACATGAGTGGTCTGTACCGAGTATTTTGCTGTGTAACAAGAAGGCATACAACTTCTGGGCTTGATGAAGCAAGACCGCAGGCAGAAGCTATGAAGAATGTCTTTCAGTTGGCATCATCAATGTCATAGCAAGCTGGCTGTTGATTTATAAAGTATGGAGGGACTTCACAGTCTATAGAATACTGAGAATCTCCTCACACCAGTTATCAAAGTCCTTTGTGGACAATACAGAATCAGAAAACTTCGGAAAAGCGAGTCCATAGCTATGGCACAGGCCACTGAGACAGTTCAAAACCTCTATTGTCACAGGTTGCAAGGAGTAGGTAAGAATTATACTATGATGCTGAATGTTTTGGACATTGTGGGGCTATCAATGTTGATGCTTTTCTTCTGTGTGTCAGGGAGAGCTGAAACAACAGGGGCAGACCAGACTGACGATCCTAATGAATAAGAAATGGGAACAAAGAGTGTCCTCCAGCTGCTGAAGTACCCCACTTCCCAATCTCTCAGGCTCCAACTAATTGATGAATCTCAAATTCAGGAGAAAAGTGTATTTTTCTTTTTTTTTTATCCTAGTCATAAAGAAGTAGGTCTGGAGGAAGTTTATGATTATGTGGCCTGAGGCATTTTGTCTCTGTTGATGTGGCAGTAGAGGTGGATGGGGATGCTATCTGGACAAGTGCGACTCTGTGACAGCTGGCCCTCATCACAAGTCCAAAATGTGGTGGGGTTCATGGGAGAGATGCACCAGTATTATACATTTAAAAAGTGAAAAATATACTTAATAATACTTAATATACTCAAATATTTTAGAGACAAACCTTTTTACAACTCCCATCACTGGCAATTGGAAATTTTGAAAACCTCCTACAGGCTGTCATGAAAGTGTGGGCTACTGTTTCAATTTCTCCCACAAGATACATATATTATCTGTTTTTATAAAATTAAACATAGGGCCCAACACATCAACTCTGAAGAAGCACCTCTCATCCGTTTTTCACTAATTTTACTTACGCTCTTTCCAGGCAAACCCGGATTCCCCGGTATGCCGTCGTTTCCAGGGATACCCTGAAAGAAGGAACTGAGGTTGAACTAGTTTGTTTCCAATCGAGGGCTGGCCACTCCCATCTCCACCAGTGGTTAAAGGCAGAGTCAAAGGGGCAGGGTCAAACAATGAAACCAGTTCCTTGTCCTGCCATATCTTGTGAAAATTACCAAAAACAAAAGTCTTATGCCCAAATATGTTTGAATAGACATGGCTTTATCAATTCATTCCCCACTTCTGATACCTCTACTTACACCTTTGACTCTTGCAGCATTTTCACTTTATTTGAAGGTCTGTTTCTTTGAAAACATTCTTTAGAAATTAGTTAAATTCGTGTTTACGCATTGAATAACTTTGTATACTTTCTGAACTTTAAGCCAGACCTTCAAATAACTGTTCATGTCTCGGCAGACATTATGAAAGCTTGCTCAGTCGCTTCCCATTTGGGTTAAAGGCTTGAAGCACCGGATGGGGTTAGTGTGTTTTATCAAGTTTGTTTGCTCCTTTTAACCTGGTTATGTTCAAGCTTTTGCAGACATACTTTTGGTTTATGGTCATTCCATATCCTACATGCACTTCATGGACCGCCTAAAGAAGCGAAGCATGTAAAAGCCTTATTTTCAGTATGTACCCAAAGGCCCAAGCTCAAAGCCTACGTCATACTGAGATGCTGGAAAGTTCTCAGAGCCTTTCATGTTCTCTACATGTCTTTTTTTTTCCCATTTATGACTCAATATTGTATTTATGATATATATTTTCACACACTGTATCCCACAATTACAAAGCCAATATAGGCTATAAATTTCATAGTGATGCTTTTAACTTAAAATAGGTTTTCTTGTGATGTTTATTCTGTCTGTTTACAGTCCATTTTAACTCAATTCATGACTTTTACATAATAGAGATGACAAACATTTGTCTCCTTATGGGGTCATGTTGGTGTACAGTGAAAGGGTTTTTCTTCTCTACATATTTCTTTTGCTTTTTTGCCACTTTAACTTAAATACAATATCCTAAATGACACTTTCAAGGTGGAACAAATAAGGAAAATATACAGCAACTCTTTGTTGTTCAGAGTGCTTGAATTCTGAGGCAGCTACAGAACAATATAAAAAAACATAAAGGAGATTCTAACAAAACCCCACAAGAGACGTAGTTCTTCTTAACAGACTTGAAAGTACTTTAGTGGATGCAATTGTGGAAAATTGTGTGAATATTGTTCAAAAAATACCTAATCCGTTGAGTCTAAAACAACACAGAAATGTAGAAAACATAAAAAGGGTTTGACAGGTTTCCATCAGTATCATACTCACAGTTCAATTCAGACAAATAGAGCAACTCCTGAATTGAACTAAATAAAAGAAAAACATCCTTATCACCATCCAACAAGCTCTCCATTTTACCTGAGGACCTTGGATTCCAGTGACTCCTTGAGGTCCAGGGGGGCCAGGAGGGCCAGGAGGTCCAGGAGGGCCCTACAACACACAAACAGAGACCAAATAGAACGGCAATAAGAAAACAAAATCCTAAACTGAAGACTTCTGTTTTCTTCTGGAGAAAAAATAAAGGAGAAGGCAGCTTCAAACAAAGTATAAGGTTTTTTTTCAGACAATTTGGCTGGTTAACAGATCCGACCTGAGGCCCGGGCTGCCACGTGTTTGTTGGGGTTCCTGGGGCTCCCTGCGAGGCAAAGACAGGCTAAATCAGAGCAGCAACCGTGAATAGTGTGATGTTAAAAATAAATGTAAACAAATGTCAAGCAAATAAGACACTTAGAAGAAATAACAGGTTTTTTCTTCTTCTTCCCTTATAAATCTCCTGTTAAGTTACAATTAACCCTTTGAAAGTAGTGTTGCTATACTTGGTCTACTACAGCACGGTCCAGAAGTTTTCCTTGAATTTTCAGCATATCGTCATGTGATTCTTAGAATCTGTGCATGTGTCTTTTTGCAAGTGTGTACTCACAGGTCCACCCACAATCGCAGGCCCGGGTGGGATGCAGTTACACTCTCCTCGTTCCCCCTACAACATCGGTGTATAAATAGAACAATTAAAGAAAGTTCAAGTAAAGCTGTTTTCTCATCGCTAAGCTCTGCTTGCACAATAGAATCATCATTCTGTCTGCAAATTAGTCCAAGAACAAACAGCACTAATTTCTTTGTGATTTCTAGCCAATTGTCTTACTATCTAAAACATCCTGCCTTGTCTAAATAATCAATGTAATGTGTTTCACTTGTTGATGGAGTTCCTGGAATGAAGGGACTTTTCAATACTATTCTAACTTATTGAATTGATCTGCACGTAAATGTTTTTTTGTTTTTTTCACTTGTGTAAAAATATTATGAAATGAAGCACATTTTACAAAGAATGAACTCCGGACATATCTGATCCCTTTGGGTTTTGGTTGTGTTGTGACCCATTTTGCATAGTATTGGGATAAATGGTGTAAAATGTACAGGGGGCTACAGTCAGTTCATTTTGAAAAGTCAACTTTTCTTTTTTTTGAAAACTAAGGATCAACCAAACCCATTAAATTGAACGTTCAAAGCTCTAAGCTCCCAGTGTTTCAGAAAAAGGTTTTTCTTTCTTTCAAAGCTGCTTTTAATTTATGCTGATGGTAAAATACTGAAGAAGTTTTTCAGTGGTTTTATAGGAAGTGTTTTAACTAGACACATTGCATGCTGGTTTTGTGGTATCATGGAAACACAGAAGAGGACAATGGTGCCCACTGCAAATATACTGCTGCTGATCATTAGTTTGGAAAATTTTGAATATATTTATCCATATAGATGTCTCTTATCAAGGTAAAAAGCACACTTGCTGATCAGAAGCAAAAACGTCTTAATAGTTTTAAACTCCAATCCTCAGGTTCAAGGTATTACTTACTACCCAGTCATTTCAAAATAGATTTAAAAAAAAAACTGTCCTTTGTATAAAAAGCAATTCATTTCTGAAGCATTACATTTTCAAAATAATAAATAAGTCCTTTATATTTTGTTCATGAGGTGAGCTGTGGTGGCGCAGGTTTTAAGCACAGTCCACATATGGAGGCCTCAGTCCTTGACATGGCCGTTGCAGGTTCGATTCCCGGCCTGGTGACCTTTGCCGCATGTCTTCCCCTTCTATCATTACCCCCTTTCCTGTCAACTAACTATCAAATAAAGGTCACTAGATCTGATAAAATCTATTTAAAAAAAAGTTTCGTACATGTTTGAACAATTACAGGTTCCACTTTCAGAAATACCATCAGGTAACCATGGTGAACGACTAAGTTAAAAGCACAAAAGTCAGGAACCTTAGAGGATGTTATTGCTGATTCTGTGCTAATCTAGCCAGTATTTAAGTGCATTTTTGTTGAAATTGTGTTTTACTTGCTACTTTTTTGTTGTCGTTTTTGCTTGCTTAATAATTCATGTAGCTAGAGTCATGCTCACTGAGTAAAATGTCCCTTTTTTGGGAGGGGGGGACAATAAAATATCTATTCTCACATGTAAATGATCCTTCATTAACATCTGAGTAACCCGTCCCACGACCCGAAAGCTCCGCCTTCTTTAATTCTTCATCTCTCCCTTCCTCAGTGACAGTCTGGACCTGCAGCTCTGACTCAAACGGTAATTATTACTCATACACAGCGTCTCTCTTCAGGCCCGCAAAACGGCTCCTCTGCCAAGAATGTCACCTCCACTGATGCTTTATCTGTAGCCGCGGGACGGCGGGTGCACGGGTGTGTCAGAGTGAGTGCGTCTGTGACGCCGGGCACGGTCAGTGGAGGGTGTTAAGCCTTCTCTGGTGATTACCATCTGTTCCACCCCCTGATCTTCAAACCCCTTCCAGTTCCTGTCATCCAAACAAAATGATGGACTTACCTTGTCCCCCTTAGCTCCATGAAATCCCTGCAAGAGAAGGACACACACACAAGCAGACACACACAAGGAGAAACACATGAAGTTACTCTTTGTCATTTCACGTGGAAGTGAGCTGAGTGCAGCTGAGGGGAGTAAGGATGAAATGGGAGCAGACATCGCCTCTCCTACGGATCGAGGCAGAAATCCTGGGTAATGCCTAAATCAAGAACAATTCCCGAGAAAAAAATAAAAAGCTCAAGGGAAACTAAAACTTCTAAACGAACCAAAACATTAAGTGTAGCTTGAAACTTCAGCTTCTTCCCTAAACTGCAAATGCGCAGACAGATAAACATGCAAATGGAACGAAGACGTAAAAATAGACGGAAACTTACGGGTGCGCCGTCAGCTCCTGGAAGCCCTCTGGGCCCGGGGGCTCCGTCTTTACCCTGCGAATCGAAAGTCAGTTGCGTTGTGTGAGAGCCAAAATAAAAGGATTATAATAAGCCTCGTTACACCAATACCACATATTAAAATCTACCGGCGGTCCCGCTACTCCAAATCCCGGCGGTCCCTGTGGCCCTGGGAGTCCCATATCGCCTCTTGAGCCCTGTAAACAAAAAAAGACACAAAACAAAGTTTGGAAAAACATTTTTAAAATTTTTTTTCGAGATTAAAATGCCATAGTTTTAATTCAAAAATCTACCTTTCCCCCTGCAGGGCCAACAGAGCCTGGCAATCCTGTAACACCAGGGGGTCCCTCAAGAAATGAACAGGATATCCCAGGTTATAAATGTGCATCATGGTAAATACAGGATGTGAAGGTGGAAGAGAAACTCACTACTAGTCCTGGGAGACCTCTTGGTCCCTCAATGCCCTGGGAAAAACATTAAAAAAATTAAGCAGTAAGAGAAGAAGCGGGAATGTTTTTAGCTGTTGAAAAGTTTATTCAACTTCACAGAAGTTGAATAAATAAACCATCAGAGAACATGGTTGATGGATTTTAAACACAAAATGGTTTAGAATCTTTTTCCTGTTTTGCCATAACACAACTGTAAACCCAAGTGCATTTTCTGGGTATCATAAATGATTTATGCCACTCGTTTCAGATTTTTACTTGTAAAAATCAAATATAATTTCCCTTCCTCTTCACAATCCTGTACTATGTGTTGCTCTCTCTGATAATTGTGAAAGAAAAGCAAGTCTTACTTGTGGTCCCGGAAGGCCCAGTCCTGCAGCCCCAGCATCGCCCTGATGAGGGCAAGGCGCACCACAAATCAGAACGACAGCAGTGTAGTAAATAAAGAAACAAAATAAAATCCTCCATATATATATCTATATGTGTACAATTCACACCTTGCTTCCTTTGGGACCAGAGGGACCTTGCACACCTGGTAAGCCAGGATTTCCCTAAAAAGAACAAATGCAAACTGAGACTTTGGGGAGTTGAGCAATTCTCAAAGTGCAAAGCTAAAATTAAACTGAACTCTGCCTCACAGTTTTGCCAGGTTTCCCTGCTCCCGGGGACCCAGGATCTCCTTTTTCTCCTTTGGGCCCTGGCACAGCTACACCGTCACCCAGCGCCGTGCCAGCAGACGAGCAGCTAGTACATGAATCACCCTGGCAAAACAAACCCAAAGCATGATACACAAACCTTCAGGATGAGTCAGAGCAGCATATGTTTGGGAGCTGGGACCAATATGGCCGGTTTTTGAACAAAATATATTAACATCCCAACAGATTGGATTAATAGTGGTTTTAAGAAAAAGCAGACAGAATCTACATTTTCAACTCGCGTTAATATTTCTGAATAAATCATCAAAAGAGGCAGATCAGACTGCGGCACGTTGAACTGAAATGTTATGTTAGCTTGTCATTTTTACCTTCTCTCCCTTCAAGCCCCTTAATCCATCCTGACCGGGGTCTCCAGGCAAACCCGGGACTCCGGGGTCACCATTCAATCCCTTGTCTCCCTGTTCTCCTTGTTCGCCCTGGTCGAACACAAAACACACAATCAGAAACTTTTCTGGTTTTGATGGGAGCCAAAAATAATCAAGCCGACAGAATGGAGCTTAGTTACCGACTCCTGATTTATTCATTTATCTCTCAAATAATGAAAGTGGCTCCAGCCTCATTATTTCAACAACTGTCTAGTTTCACTTTGAAGTTGGGGTTGAGAGATTCCAGTGAATAAGGTTATTTAAGGTATACTGGCTTTGGTTTTGACAGATTCTTTTTCTTATTAGATTTTTTTTTTATCAGGATGATAAAGGTATTCCAAATAAGTTTTGAGATATAATGTGAAGCAGTTGCTGGACTATTTGTACCCCAGCTGCCTGAAATATTAAAATAGTATCACTTGAACTGATCCTTGTGCTGGTGTTACTTATTCAAGACTCATTATCAATGTCTCTCTCGCTAGAAAGGCCTTTCTTTAGCGTTTAAATGCATGATTTAGAAAGTGTTTGGGCAATGAGTTATTTAAAAAGACTGACACAATACCCAGAAGGCTTGATTAGTTGGTTTTAACTTAGCAGCCAAAAAACGGGGCTCCAAAATGTTTGGAATACGTTTCTCAGGAGTTTGGGGGTTTAGCAGCCGGATCACAAAGTGAGTAAATACATGTACACAAAATAATAGAAAACATACCTTTTCTCCCTTCGCACCAGACTGGCCTGATGGTCCCTGTTAAAAGTAACAATGAGCAATCACTCAGCTGCAAGTACAGAGCAAAACGTCTGTCTGGTCACACAGACGTTGACACAAAGCGACGAGCAGAAGCACACGGCAGTTTAAACCGAATAGGTGGCAGAAGCCAAAAGAGATTTTTGCCTTTTACTATTTAGCTGCTGTTCTGTTGTTCGGTGAGATTCCCTGCATATTATGTTTGCACGATGAGCATCAGGGTGGATTTTGCCCTCATGGTTGAAATCTTTCCAGCATTGTAAACTTTTCACTCTTCCAGATGGCGGCTAATCGGTTTTACTCCATAGCAGAACAAAGAAGCTCGTCTAGTGGAATTAGTTAAAAATGTTATTTTGTGGTGCCGGTTCAGCTCGTACATGCCGGACTGATTAGTTGCACTTAAACTGGCTTATGACTGAGGGAACTTATCCGTGTTCTCTTTAAGCAGGGTGTATATTTCTCTTTGCTTAATGAGGATATAAACAACAAGGTGCAATAAAAATCACTGGAAAGAATCAATGGCTGTGACTGGGATTAATACACTGTAGCAATGGCGTTAATCCATCTCATTAGTACGATGATTTTCTTCAGGAACATTGAAAAAAAAGTTTTTCCTATTGATATTTTAAAAACAGATATACCTGCTTGCCTTCACCTCCAAGTCCTGGAGGTCCAGGGGGACCTGGAGGGCCGGGTTCACCATTTCTTCTCTCAAGCAGGCCACTCGGCTGACACCCACCACAGTCGCCCTGTGGAAGGACAAAGACTTAAAATCGGTCTGCACAGCAACAGGGGTAATGACTCCTTGACACAGTCACACACACTCACCTTCTCGCCCTTTGGGCCAGGCGTTCCAACACCGGGCTTCCCATCTTCACCCTGTTGAAAGATCAGGAAGGAATCATCACCTTTTTTTTGTTTTTATCCATATTTCCACCATTTTGTATTTTTTTCAATACGTGTTATATAAAGTTATCACAAAATATGTTCATGTAAATAAATGACATTGTACAGGCTTGTACATAGAACCAATCAGAATTATTAAAGGTCACAAAGGTCAGTCACAGCTTGTATTTGCCATCGCTTTCATGAATAAATAAATAAATAAATAAATAAATACTCTGAGGAGGAAATCCCAACCCCACTAAGGGACAAGGGTGTTAAGAAAATGGATGGATAGATGGATGGATGTTTTCAACTACCCAACTTATGTGTCTTGGAAATCAATCCAGACAATTTTACAGTTGCCTGGATTGAGTCATGTTCACGTCCTCATAGCTCTATTGTAAAGAGCTTAGACACTTCCATGAAGGAGCTTCTGAAGTCAGTTAATGAAAGCACAAAAAGCATTGAATAAGGAATGGTGTGATATCAAATTTCATCAATAATTTAAAAGAACTAAAAAGTGAAAACCATTAAAATTTTCCACCTTACTGCTCCTATGAGTTAAAATCATTTTAATGACACCAAAAGTTACTTAGTGACTTTAGCTTGTGCAACATGACACGAGCAGACGTGGTGCAGAAGCTAATGAAGTGACATCCATCACTCTTGTTACATCAAGCTACCATTGGCAAACTGCAAGCAGTGTTTCCATTAAGCAGCTGGCTGCAGGCTGTCCTTAGCCAGACTAATTAACCTGCTAATATCAGCTCCCAGCTTTGTTCTATAAAAAGAGCAGCGCATGCTTTTACTTAAAAAGTACACCTGAATTGAACAGGTTTCTAAAGATTACAAATTAAAAATTTGAAGGTTATACATTTTTGGTTAGGTTTACATATCAAAATGGTTTTCTTATAGGTTTTTTTTTAGATTCATTAAATTACAGTACCATAACAAGTGTTTCTCGTTTAATAAAAGTAGTCTATTCATTTTTTTAAATGTTTAGGATTATCTAAAATATATATCAAAGACAACTGGAATAAATGGAAAAAGTAGTTGTCAAATTAAAAAACAAATAAATCGATCCACTCTAATAAAAAGACAAAATGCTATTTAAACAAACTTATGGTCAAGTGTTAACAAGTTATTGCTCCTCCTACCTATTAAATGACAGACTAAGCCACACTTAGAAACAGCAACTGCCAACAAACATATACAATAAACTGTCAACTAATTTTTTCTAAGTCACTCTAGAGGATTTCTGGCACTCATGTCCTTTTCCAAATTGTTCGTACTCCAGCCAAATTGGAAGGATTTTGAGCATGAATGAATTGCTTAATCTCATGGCGCAACAGCTTATCTTGGATTTTAGTCCACACTTTGACTAGGGCACGGCAAAATTTTGCGCCAAGGTTTTGCACCAATTTTCTCCCAACTTGACGGATCGGTTTCCAAGTCCCTTAAGTCTGTTCACTTAAAGGACAGCGGCCAGACTTTATCCTTGAATGTTTTCTGGTGGCTAGCGCCATTTATGATTCCATCAAGTGTGGAAAGCAGCACCCACTTCTTTTTTTTTCCATCAGTTGTCAACACAATTCTGTCACATCTTGTTTTCTAGGACATCCAAAAGCAGCACTGTAGTTAACTGCAGTGGTAGGAAAGCAAAAATATTCCCTTAAGTATCAAATGTCGCACGAGCTAGCTGGGACGTTTATCAAAGTGTCATTAAATATAAAACTAGTTTGAAAATGGGAGAAAGAGCTTTGAACAGCTCTTGTCAGGACTTAGAATGATCTGTATTAAGCTATTGTTAAGGAATGTATTTATGCTTACTGCATAATTTCTAACTAAATTGCATATTTAGCTGTTTTTTTGGGGGGGGTTTAGCCAAAGTGTCTTGGAAGAATTAGCAAAACAGAGAGAGGAGAGGACTGGACCTTTGTTACTCTGAGAATACAAAGGCAGAAGCAAACAAAAACAGCTGGAGGGTCTCCAACACCCACTTCACAACAGCCTTATGTTTCTGGATCACTGTCAAGTCGATCTAAAGCAACTTTTTTATTATCTTTAAAAGCAAATTCTGTTCAACAATATTTCATCTGGCCTGATACAGCTTTTATTTTAATATTTACAGCTGTAAAGCGTGGATTCATTTGAAGAGTTCATTTAAGCATCCATGTTCTTGGACACAACATGAAAAGGTGCAAATAAAATGACGGAAAAAAAAACAGTTAGGAAAGAAAATGTATTTGATTCATGGCAAAGTTGCGAAGGCTGTCATCTACTTCTCCTACCTGTGCACCCCTCTGTCCGTCCTTCCCCGCAGCCCCCCTCGGTCCAGGTTTCCCCTGTTTGCATGGCCACATTTCATTTCATTACATCACCAGGTTGAGAAACAGAAAAAAATAAATAAAAAATCAGATTCAAAGAACTGAAGCTGGACTCACCGGCTTTCCGGCAGATCCTGCATTGCCAGCATTACCCTGCAGACAGGCAGGAAAAAAAAAAAAAGATCACTGAAATTCCCCATTTTGATAAAAATGGATTGCTTTTTAAATTGGTAATTCACCCCTCAGAGTTAAGTTGCACCCTATGGGCAGTTATGTCAGATGATATTGGTTTTGGAGTACCTTGGATTTTTTGCTAATAAGCTTCCTGCTGCGAAAAAAAATCCCTAAGGGAGACAGTTTGGGGCCTTAAAATTAGTGCAACGCTGTGATTATCTTCTCGACACAATCACTAAGAGCCGTGTTCCAAAAACCAATTGAATGGGCTTCACTTATACAATCCATATTTGTTACTTTGCAGCACTATGTCTTTTATATATATATTATACTTACTTACCTTCTCTCCTTTAAGGCCAGGGGAACCCACATTTCCTGGCTCCCCCTGGGAAATAAAAAGAGGACAATACATTACTTTAATGAGGCCTATGCACTTTCCCTTTTTTTATTTTTTAACCCTAAAAACTATTTTCTTACTTGCTCTCCTTTCTGTCCAATCCCAGGCTCCCCCTTCTCTCCCTTCTGCTGCAGAGTCTGAGTTTGGATGAACTTGGGTGGTAGTTCTCCGAGGGTGGGGCACACGGAACACGCTTCTCCCTGAAACACACAGAACACGCGTAATATCTTCAGATGTCGACATCTTATTCCGTGACCAGCAGATGTGTTCAAGTAGTCAGACTTTTTCACATTTTGTCCTGTTACAGCCACAAACGTCAAAAGCTGGTAAAGTGGAAGAACAATAGCAACAACAATAAAAAAACGGTTTTCAATGGAAAAATGAATCTAAAATGTTCAAGGCAAAGATGAAAATCACACTCAAATACATTTAAAAACTGAAACTTTGTTTGGTTAGCTTGGGAAAGTCCTTTAAGAACAATTGCAAAGATCGGTTAAGTAATGTGGAAGCTATATCTGGCTGACAACTTAATGGAGAAAGTTTCTGAAGCAGAAGATATTTAATTTCAGGGGTAAGACAGACACCACACCAACCTTTTCTCCTTTAGCGCCATCTGATCCACGTTCTCCCTGCCAAAACATACAAAAAGCACAGAATTCAAATGAATCCCGGCGCATCCTGCCAAGGTAGTTTGCGCGGTGATCTCACGTCTGAACACGGCACTGGAAGCATTCTGGTCACCGCAATTAGGTAGATGTCGATGCATATCGGTAAAGTGCGAGTGTGGGTGCAGCGAATTTTGTAGTGAATTTCTACTGAATTTTGTAGTTGCAGACCTACATGATGTGATGTTCTGAATGTGGGAGTTTGAGTTTGAGTGGACTTTTTTTTCTTTTTTTGCATTTTGCGCAGTTTGGTTCAGCTAGTTTTGCTTGCATCTTCACTGAGAAGGAGTGTTCACGCAGCGCTGATGTTAGCATATCTGAGGAATGCAGATGAGCTTGTATAGGTCACACCTGAGTAGAATATGAATTAAGTACACATTCAAACGAACAGGTAAGGAACCCCATACCTTCTGTCCCGCTTTGCCATTTGCACCTTCGACACCCTGTCAAAGAAAAAAAAAAAAAAAAAAAAAACGGGTAGGGGAAAGGAAGTAAAAAGAAATGAACAGATGTCAGAATGTTTATTTGAAGGGAAGCCATAGTGTAAGGTCTGTGAACAAGTTCTTTTTTTTTGTCTTTTTGCTTTCTTATGTTACATATTTCAGGTAATTAAACAAGTGAGACTGACTTTAAGCCTGATGGTCACAAACACTTCCTCAAAGTCTTGGGCATCATCAAGAATTTGAATTATTTTTGCACATGTAATGGATATGTATTTATTTTATTGGTCAGCATTGGTTACTGTCTCCCAAGGGTCTTTTCTTGCCAATATTCTCTCATCACAGAATCACGAACACTGACCAATCTGTGGTAAGTGAGGCCTGCAGCTCTTCAGATATCAATCCTGACTCTTTTGTGGCATCCTGGATAAATAGTTGACGAAGAGTAATTTTATCACAACCATTCCATGTTTTTTTTTCCTCCATTTATGAATAGTGGCTGTTTAGCGTCTGACAGTAACCAGTTGTGGAACTGGCAGGTAAAACCGAACCAAAAATATGCCTGACCATAACTATTTTAAAAAGTAACCAAGGAAATTTCAACTAAAATGAAATCATTTCAAAGCAGCTTTTTTTTTTTTGCATTCCGTCGGTATATAATTTCCGATGTTAACATCTTGTTAATGATCTGAAACTTTCAAGTGTGACATGAATGCAAACAAGAAAGAAACCTTTAAGGTGCAAAGACTTTTTCCAGAGCACTGTAGCTCTCCTTTTTCGCCTGCTCTACCTTGTTCTCTCTCTCTGCCTTAACCAGGTATGACAGATTGATGCTGGCACTATTGGAAATCGTTGCACAGAAAATCTCATAAGGCTAAAGATTTATATTCTATCACCCCTCCTCCACAAATCATTCCCCATTTCACCTGCTGGAGTAAGTGGGAGTTATAAAAGGTAAAAAAAAAAGAGAGAGAGAGAATTTGGACTCACTGGAGGGACAGAAAGAACGAACCTCTCGCCTTGGTGACTAAACTTTTGACAGCGTATCACGTCTTCTCCCGTTAAGCTGCCGGAGCGCCGCAAGAATTACAGGAGCACACACAACCCCGAGGTGGAAGTAAATGCTGGGCTTTTCCTCAGAACGATAAGATTAAATATACACGCCATCACACGAGCGCTCAGGGTTCAATTGTCAGCCACGACTCACACCCCTATCTACAGCTCTAATAAAACATGCAGCGAAATCATAAAAATGTAAAACGAAACATCCCGGCAGGTGCGGAATACATTACGCAGCAAGTCAAAGCGGTGTACTTACGGGGAGTCCTCTCTCTCCGATCCCCGGCGACCCGGGCTCTCCTTTAGGACCAGGCTTCCCCTGCAAGGCCACTGTGTTGCCGACGTCGGTTGGCAACATCGGGCACACTTCGCACGGGTCACCCTGAAGATTTGCACACAAATTAAACACGCGGCGTGTTGATCGGAGCGCAGGGACGGGCAGATGAAAAGATTAAGGATTGTGCTAATGTGGCATTATTAAACCTTCTCTCCTTTTGGACCTCCTGGGCCTCTTGGTCCCTGAGAAAACAACAGAATCCCTGTCAAACACTGATGTACCAGTTCATCATTACAGTACAGTCTGTTGGAAGCCGGTGCATGCACTGCTGAATATCAATCAATGCTTAAAAGAGTCTCTCACCGGGTCTCCTGGCAATCCGTCTTCTCCTTTCGGTCCTGGGTCTCCCTGTAAATGGAAAGTTGAAACTGAATATGATAGCATGAAACACGAATTGATCCCGTCAGTACGGTTAGCTTGGAACTGGCAGCAGGATCCCCAAAAGAGCAGGAAAGGTTGGGCATGGTTCTCTACTCTTATTCAATTAGCCACCATACTCAAAATGTGTGCTTAATGACTATAATTTATTTTAAACAATAGATTCATATGTAGAACTACTCTTGATTTTGAGTGTTACAGTGGAAGTAAAGGTTAGAAGGAAAGAAAATAAGTTGGATTGATTTAATAAACAATGTGTCTCCCAGACAAATGTCATAACATGTTATTGTTTTCATGTCAACAACTACATTGATTTGGTTTTTATTACACTTTACATACCAGAAACTAGACTTTTTTTTCTTTTTTTTTTCAATTTATTGTTAAGGCTGTAAAGATATTATGTGGGACATGATAAAAAACAATATGCAGATGTGGAATTGACTATTTCTATTCAAAGTTATGTCTGTCTTATGATGTGCTCTCCAGATTAAAACTCTGGTACAAACTATTGCTTATGTCTCATTGCATCTAATCTAGACCCTCCGAACGGGGAGGGATTTAAAAATGCTCATCACCAATTTGTTCCAAGTCACTATACCAGGAGTCAGAATTAAGTTGGTAAAAAGGAAATCAAATATTCTGCTTTCAACTCGGACTCAACTGTTAAAGCTTATCTTTCAGTGTAGATTGATTGATTTTTTACATTTTAGATCGCCAAACATCAGGACGTGAATGCGTTCACTGATCAGCACAAATATTGTTTGCGATCAATGTGATCGCATAGTTTCACCCAAGTTTATACTCTCTTGTTAAAAACTATTCAAAGTGTACAATTGTTTGGAAAGTAAACATAAGAATACACCTCTTTTCACTTTTAAAGAGTGTTAAAACCTGCTACAAATGCAGCATGTCACTCATTTCATCAAACAAGTTTCAGCAAACAGCTTACCTTCCCACCTCTACTATCGCCAGGAGGGCCCTGTGAAGATAAGCAAATTATTCAATTCACTCTTGGGTGCATTATTTCTTTTTTCTTTACCAAATCTTGTATCGTGGAAAAGTGCTCTCACCGGTGGACCCGGTTTTCCGAATCCTGGCAGACCCGGAAGTCCGGGCTTCCCTGGCTCCCCAGCTAAGCCCTCCGGACCCACCGATCCCGGAACGCCCTGGGAGAACAAACCCCACGCAGGTTCCATCAAATCCAAACTGGGCTGCGTGAATGTGACAGGCAGGCTGATGACGGAAAGCCCAAGAGTTAAGGCAGACAAACCTTCTGTCCCTTGGGGCCGACGACACAGATGGACCCTGCCCGACCCTGGGAAACGGTGACAGACAAGAGAGGAGAGTGGCATCATCAGCGTGTTCTGAGAGGGAACAAGACGAGCGCCGCTGGTGTTAAAGAAAACGTGGAGCTCGTCTCCTTTATAGAAATGTTCAAGTCTTTCAGACTTCTCTACTTTATTGAACATCATTCACCAGAAGGGAAAAATAGACAGGGTTATCATAACGCCTGTGAGATGAATTGTCTTCAGTGGTGCATGTGATATTTTCAGCCTGCCTGACTCAAACCACATCGACGAGCGCATTCACTTTCAGAATGTTATATGGATGAGAGGAATTAAAAACAAAATCTATCCCCCCCTGACCCACCAAATCCATCTGGCTACAACAAGCACTTAGCGTAGAAAACTGCTAAATGCGAGTTCGTCGGATGCCAGAAAAAAAACTGCTGGAATCTCTCGGCGCCCTGCTAAGGCTGTAATTTGTTCCTCAAAAGTTTTCATGCGTTCGTGGGCTCATTGCACCGTTCAGGGGGAGGAAGATTAAAAGGTTTAAGTCTTCCTGAATAGACGCCTGCCTGTGTGAGAGACAAACGGCCCAGTCAATGAGGCCGCATTGATTGTGCAAGCTTTGTTGCTCTAGCCTAATCTAACAGGCATTAGCAGGTTGACTTAACGCAACAGGAGCGGGCAGATATCAATGAGAGCCCGAGTTTAGAGAGCGGTACCACATGGGTTTACTGAATATCCGCTTAGGCCTGATAAAAGTAACTGCACGGCAGGATGAGTGAGCATCTCTCGGAGATGTCCTCTTTTATTTATGCGATTGTAAAAACCGCATTTTGACCTTACTGTCTGACGTGCTCTAGATGTATTGAGGAAAACAAGCACGAAACACCTACCTCCTTCCCCGGTGTTCCTGTCAGGCCTTGCGGACCGATCTCCCCTTTCTGACCTTTTTCTCCCTGGACAAAACCACAGAGAGAATGAGAGGTTAGAATCTAATTGGATGATCATTAGGGGGTTACGTCTTGATTATTAATCACCAAAAGTTTCTTCAACTGTTCACCTTGTACCCAGCTGCCTGACCCCGGTTGGAAGCCGTTCCCTGTGGAGGCAATCAGCGGAGATAAGGCCAAGATCAATGACTTGGCTCTAAAAGAAGACAAAACGTACACTACACACACACACACGCACACACACAACCTGGAGAATGGCAAACATAGTAAACAGTCAGTAGCCTGCGCTAACACCAAGAGGCTATTGCCCCATTTGCACCAAGTCTCAGAAAAAGGAGCTGGTCTTTTCTAAAATTAGGGAAACCTCAGAGGTTTTTCATATTTTGTCAAAAATACAACTACAGACTTTTTATGGTAGCAGGACAATTGCCAAATCCAAAAAAAAGAAGTTTTTTGAAAAAGGGATCTAAATCCCATGGATTTGTATTCTCTGTGACGCCCATAAAAAGAATATTGGACTATATAAAGTGTACAGTGTGATAGGAAAGTAGGGGAAAACAAACACAGCAGGTGATCCAATTTGCATGTATTCCATTAATTGGTCAGAAGTAAGTAAAGTAGGTTTATCCAAGTAAATGTATTATGTTTATTAAGTTGATACGTCAGACAAATGTATGCCATGCAAAAAAGTTTAACAAGCTCAATTTAATTAATCGTGATTAAATAATCATGAGCTGCATTCTCTGTATCTGTCCTACTTTATGTTGGTCTATAACATCAAATCCCAGCAAACTACATTGAATTCTGTAGTTGTAAAGCGCAAACTGTGAAAAAAAAATGTTGAGGGGATGTAAATATGTTTACAACTTGTATGATACACATGTTAGCCGGTTGCAGGTTACTCATTAAATCCCACTTTGGTCCTGCAGGTCCACACGTTTGCACTCTTGCAGGGTTAATAAACACTCTACTGGTAAAATAAAAACACACAAAGAGCAACAGGGTTTCCAGCTGCATAATTAATACTGTGGCTGAATGCCTGAAAAATGAGGCTCTGCATAAGAATCAACCCAAAAATGCTGAAGGGGGTTTAGCTGGGTTGGAAAGCGCTGGTACGTGTTTCTGCAACCTGTGACTGAAACTCTGGCGCTCACCGGCTCGCCTTTCTCGCCCTTCTGGCCCCTGGATCCATCTGTGCACTGAGGTTAGAGACAGTTGGTTGGCACACATTTTCACAAATCACATTTGGCAAGAAGCAGGAGAAAAAGAAAAATGGCCAATCCTAGCTCACTGTAGGCTATGCAAAAAAAAAAAAGAAACAACTAAAGGAAAGGCAAGCA
The DNA here is from genome assembly GCA_903067075.1 of Micropoecilia bifurca. Lineage (NCBI taxonomy): Eukaryota > Metazoa > Chordata > Actinopteri > Cyprinodontiformes > Poeciliidae > Micropoecilia > Micropoecilia bifurca. Next base: position 33,296 of record CAEGAF010049700.1, read on the forward strand.
GCATGAGCGTGGGAAACAACGACTAGTTTACTTACTGGACCTGAGCAACCATTGCCCTGAGAGACAGAGAGGATGGATGATTATTTGTGAATGCATGGTGAAATCAGAATGCTGCATCATGTTGCTATTTGATCAAATTGCTTCCCATTAATTAGTTTCATTCATTTTAGCTTCACATTACATCTACATCCTTCATACTCACCCGACCGCCGTTTCCTCCAAGGTTTACAACCTGAAAAACACACACACAGGGAACATGGTAACGTAGCTCTTGGATTGACATTTTTAACATGATCTTATGGAGAGAAGTAAAGATCAGCGATCCTTACATTTTCCTCCTTACTCAGGAGTAAACAACCAGCACACTACAGACAGACACAGAGAAAGAATAAATTAACACTGCTTTGGGCTTTATGAAGAAATTAAGTCTTGTAGTTTCCACTGTCACCTGACAGTGGCACTGTTGCACAAAATTCCACTTTTCAAAATCTCCATGCTGCTACATTATGCTGCTAAAAGAGGATGAGTTGTATGCAAGTGAGCACGCGCGCACACACACACACACACACACACACACACACACACACACACACACACACACACACACACACACACACACACACAC